>CM043122.1:25067632-25352745 GCA_023701765.1 Hylyphantes graminicola
GGGAGCAACTTACAAATTTTGTATGGAATTACGCTAAAAAAAATACTAATTGGTAAAATTTTGGTTAAGTGGCTGTTGTTCCTAACTCCTTCTACCCAAATTATTTTTTTGAAAGTCAGGGTATAAGAAATTAGTTCAATGGAGGAAAATGGGTTACAATTACGTTTTTGTTTATGATAAAAAGAATTATGTGCAAAGCGTTTTAAAATACCATAGCAATATTTTTAACACTTGTTTATTGAAAAAAATGTATGGTTCTTGTTACTTTGAAATTTCATATTAATATTATATTAAATAAAAATAATATTATAAATATAAGTTTAATATTTGGAAAGGTGGAAAATATACTTTATTTTTCTATTAAAAACGAGGTATTTAAAAAATGTTTGCACTATGTATGAGAAATTTTAATTAATGATACTTCATTTAAAAAATTTAGTCGCGTGCACATATTTTTCCAAAACACAACCTATTTGTACATTTCTCCATTGGAACTTATGTTATTCTATTGACTTTAAAAAAATAATTTTGTTTTTGAAGGAAGTTTTGGGGAACAACAGCGCACTTTACAAATGTTACCATTAGTTATTGTTTTCCATGACATAAAATTTGTTAGTTGTTTCCAGGTTACCCTTTTTAGTTTATCGTTCGAAAATACTAAATTTCCATAGCCGCAATGCTAATGAGAAAAAGTTAGGCTTCTTAACTTTCGTTTCAAAAAAATCATAACTTTTTTATTTTAAAATTTTGAAAAAATAAAAATACATATCTAATAAAATTTGTCTCTAGTACTTGGAATATAATCTCAAGATTGAATTCTGTGTACATGAAGATTTTGAGCTGGTCTGATGTTTGACGTGGAATGATCTTCTGCAACATTCAACCCTAAATAATAAACGTTTCAAAGAGCTAAATTATGGAACACAAGCTGCGAAAATGATTCGTTCCTTTAACTTTTGTTTGCTAAGCTTATACAATTGAGACTTTTCGTAGGTAAAAATTTTCGGAAAAATCCTGTGTCTAAGTGTTTGTATTAAATTTACTTCTTATTATAATGAATCGCACGGAACTTCTATTTCCTGTAAAAGTGTTCCTTCGGTTATACTGGCTGTCTCTGCACGTGGTAAATTCTTGTAATTTGGAAGAACAGATTAATGGCCATTTTTGCCCTCAAATTTTTATTAAATCATCAGATATTGACATGGAACGTGTTCTAAGAGGAGTAATTTCAAAATTTTGGTTCTGATTGAGCGTTTTATTGTATGGGAGCGGCTGGGCGGAGCAGACAATTTAGTATTAATCAGGGTATGGACAAATGACAGTGACTTGCGCCCTCTAGAAAGGGAGGGGTGGCTATATAGGCCCCATTACCGCTGCCTGAAGAGCAGTCACAAGAGGGACACACAAAGAAGGAGCACAAACACGTAGACAAATAACAACATTTGATTGACAACACAAACATATGCCTTTACCGGGATTCGAACCGAGCCAGCAGTCCAAAGGCTAGTTTACACTAACCATTGTGACAGGGGTCGGCTTATCAACTGGTATATTGGATTCATAATTTCTGTTATACGTTTTCTCAGCAATATTTTGAAAAGTGTCAGCACTAAAACTTGGGTCGTTTAAACAATTTTGTGTAATACCAAAACCAAAGGATCCCCAAACATAGACATCGAATGTTCATCTATGGTTCCTCTATTATTGCCTGAAAAAACTTGTAAAATCCCACCTCAACCCTTGAGATTAAAAGCCTCTTACAGTAATTTGGGAGAGAATTAGCGATGCTAATAAGAATCATCATCCTCAAATCGAAAATCAACTGAAAGCAGTAATGGATCGGTAAGAATTGAACAAAATTGGTGCAGAAATTACCAACACTTTACTTAAATGTATGTTCATGGACTCTTAAAAATGTTATAAATAATAAAAGGATATGTTACTAAATACTAATACAATCGAAAAAAAATTTCAAATTTAGTTATGTTTTTCTAAAGTTACGTATCACTTTTGTGTCGTTATGGTAGGTTACATATATATTCCCAGCTTGTGTGCTTGTTCAGAGAACCGCTTATAAAACTTTCGTCAAGTGGGCAGACACAGAAAAGAGTTTTTTACAAGCACAAGAAACGCACAAAGAAAGGACCAAACACAAACACATACGAACAAATAAGACAAATAACCAACATCTATTGACGGTCACAATCATCAATGCTCTGACCGGGATTCGAAAACCGACCCCAGCCAGCTTTCAAAGGCTAGCTATCCTTACGATTGCGCCACCGGGGGCGGCCCATATGTGTCCCCGTCTTTTTGTTGCATTTTATTACTTGTCATTTTTTTTAAAGATTACTTTAAATTGCAATTCGAAAATAATCTTTCTATACTGCTTCGTTTGATCAATGGTTTTTTTAGAATCTGTTTAAATACTGCTACCAAAATTTTTTTCTTGTCAAAATAAAAGTTTATAAATGACAAATTGTGAGTTTTTTAAATTATTCTTGTTGTTTGTACGATTACTTTTGGTAGACTCTCTATGTATAGAATAATTCTTGTGAGGCTTCTCAAAATTTAAAATATTTTACTTCCTCTGCAGGGAACACAATCAAATTTGTATACACTTTCGCCTACGGTAAAGAGCAGATGCTCTTGATTAACTGTAAGCGTTATATAAGATTCTAATCCAGGTATAAAAAACAACAACTTTAGGATAGAATCAATTAAAAAATTTATTATAATTAGTAGTCAGATAATTACGTCAATATATGAAAATAACGTGAATATCGCGTGAGGTATTTTTGTATATCATGAAAAATTGACATTATTTTATATTAGTGGTTACTTCACGATTTACTACACTACTAAAGCAACTTTTATAAAGCAATAAAGTCAAATGGTGTGCGCAATTCTAAGTCAATAAACAATAAAAGAGATGATAATCTCCTTTGATGCTGGGGGCTGGGGAGCCCAGTCGGTTAGGCACTCGCTTAGCATGCGAAAGGCCCATGCTCGGGTCCGGGCATCGCCAAAATAACTACCGACCTATAAAGGCCCGTGCAGCCAAAAATGTCCGACGAATAATATCCCGTGTAAGGAGTGCACGTTAAATATCCTTCAAAGTCCTAACGCTGCGTACGATGCCGCCCTTAAAACGGTTGCGTTGGGTGCCTATTCAGGTGTCGGCACGTCACTTGACTATGGTTATAAAACTATGACGCTAGTCGCCAATAACCCTCGTGTAGCTCTAGTGCGACGATAATTCCAAACCCAACATAACCTGACATTGATGTCAGCTCATCTAGGAATTCAAGATCGTGCTGCCCCCTGCTAATAATCTGGAGAAATGTATAAATGGGTCTAGTCCTGCATTTAACCCCTTTTCTAACCATCTAGGGCTTTACTTGATTTTAGCTTCCTCACTATGTTTATAACGTTAAAAAGTGGAAGGTATTATAATCGTTCAGTTCGTCTGTCCGTCTGTCACCCACTTTCATACCCAAACTACGAATGCTACAGACAAAGTGTGATACTTCAGAAAATTCAACTCATCGAAATTAGAAGATAATGAAAACCCCAGAAAAAAATTCGAATTCGAAGTGATTTAATTATTTAAAAACTGCAAAATTTAATGCTCATTTAAAAAGCAAACGAAGCCATTTTTATCCGAATTAAATCACCATTATCCCTATTCGCAACAATCACTCGAGAAACTTTAGTTCCTTTAAATAATAAATTAAAAGAAATTATTTTTGCGACATCAATCAGTTTGAAATGACGTCAAATGACATATTTCACTAAGAGATTCTGTTTTTTTTTTTTATGTTGATATGAAATGTTTTGGTTCGATTTAAAAGATAAGAATATTACACATTTTTTCTTTGAAATATAAATACATGTTTGCAAACAATAATAATTAAAGAATAATTATTGAAGAAATAATTATTGAAATTTCAAAATAAAATAAATGAAACTAGCAAAATTTAATTTTTAATTGTTTCATTTTAAAATAGAATTAATATTGTTTTTGGATACTTTTTTCTATTCGATTTTTCGTTTATTTCGATTCTTCTTTTATTTACTTCGATTTTCTGAATTAAGACATTTTCCTCCGACCAACACTTTAGCTTTGATTGTGACAACACATTGAATAATCGGTAAAAAATCTATATAACAGCAATTGTATATTCAAGTTTGAACAAACAACCAGGATTATTTTCATAAACATTACAATCATATTTAATGTCTTTATCATAATCGATATCGGTATAATTTTTCGATCGGTATATTTTTTTTTGTATTTGTTCTTTGTGTTATGTTCAATTGTCTGTTTTTTTAGTTGCCCGGCTTTGAGCCAATTGCTGACCAATATCCAAGAATTAAATAAAGTTTCTTTTCACTCTCGCTTTTTAATAAAAAATATGTTACAGTACATATATTGAAAATAATACATAATCAAATTTGAAAAGGAACGTAACGATTTACCCATGACATAAAACTAATGCAACATTATAGTAAATCTTTAAAACTATTTTCTACTTTCAACAAATTTAGCAGCAGTGTATAAAAATAAAATAATTAACATGTTAAACATGGAAATAGTTTTAATAATTCAAACTACAGTTCTATTAATTATTAATGATTTTTATATTTCTTTTTATTCAATTATTCAATTCTATTAATTAATGACTTTTCTTATTTAATATACTTATAACGTATTATTATTAATTGTCCTTTATTATTATATAAATAATAGACCGAAAATCATAAATATTTTTTGAACGTCAGTACTGTCCCGCGTCCACAACCTACATTTCTCATTTTCCCACAAACTTACGCTGCCAATAAATGTGTCAGACATAAATTCATTTGATTATAATATAATCTGACTATCCTTTTTTAAATTTTTACTATTTATAATGAGCAACTATAAAATTATTTCTATTTGTTTATTTAAAGCTTTGTATACCAAAAAGTGTTATTAAAAAAAAGGACGATTCTAAATTAAAAGAAAAAATCTTTTAGTGAATAAGAAACACTTATTTTGGCAATACAGTATATTTTAGTTGCATGATAATTTCTTTTTAGTTCTTGCTTGATAAATTCTTTTGTTCTTGCTCTCTCTTTGTGTCGGATGTAATTACTGTTCCCCTTGATAATTTCCTAGAGTAGGCAAATAATTGATTTGTTTGAACCAAGTTGTAGTAACATGTATTTGTAAATTATGAATAACAACAGTAAAATAATATAATAGCTATTCTAGAGCAATTGGCGACGGGTGTCATGATTCATAACCACAGTCAAGCGACACCGACACCAGAGCCTTTTTATTTTGTGATTTCGTCCCTATCATTACGGTTTCCATATAAAATGTTGCTTAATGGATTAATTCACATTAATATTATTCATTTTAATGAAATGTTGATACTTTTATATTTAAAATACTCACAAAGCATAAAAGTATTACATACGTTGTATAATTATGATGAAATTGTGTCTAAAATCGATAAATAAAATGTAAAGAAAATGTCAGCACTGCCTCGTCTCGCAACATATATGTTTTCAACATCACAATAAGTAAACAAAGTTATGAAAACAAAAATTATAAATTCTTTTAATATTGTAATGTATTATGATTATCCATTTGTAAGCGATCAGTATAGTGCAGACAGTACTAGATATGTTATAGACAGTAATGATAATATTCTATATATTTCGAATCTAAAATATTAATAATGGAATGAAATTGTTTTCATTATTTTTCTTATTTTGTGACATTAATTTCAATGCTTTTAAATATTGCATAATTTTAATAAATTGCCTTTTTTGATGAAATACAAAGATGAAGATTCTGCAATTTTTCATCGTTAAAACTAAAGTTTTAAGAAAAACTCTCGTCTACAAACAATTTGCATCACTAGGTTTCAAATAATAAGAACTTATATATATTTTTTATTTTGTCAGTTATATTACCATTTTTGTAAAGGTCATCTTTAATAATAATACTTTTTATTTATCACAAAATAACTAGGGCTAAATATAGCTTGCCAAAGATTATTTAAGGGTGAACCGGAACAATCTACTGAAGCCATGTTAAAATGACCTTTTTTATGTACCTTTTTTCTCAGAATCTATTGGATACTTTTTAATGAAATTTTCACTTTAATGGAGGCATTTAAAAAAAAATTTGTTTCGTTTTTAAATTATAAATTTTTAAATGAAACTACATATTTTTGACCTACAAAACCATCAATAATATTAAAAAGAACTAAGATAGTTATACTCAAATCCTTCCAGCGAATTTTAGAAACCACCTTCTTAAATACGTATAAAAATTTCAGGTTATACTTATAGTAGATTCTAAGAAAAAGGTACATGAACATTGAAAAAGTAAGTTTTGATATATAAGCGTTTAAAGTAAACAATATGACTGGAATTTACCTAAATAACGATTGTTTAAAAAATATTGAAAATACTTCCAGTACTCGACTTATAATGTAAGATATCGTTTGAAAAAAAATACCTAAGATTTCGTATTTTAAGAAACACTAAAAACATTGAAGTGTCATTTTTGAAAATTTTTGTGGTTCTGGTGCCCCTTAATGGTTTTTTAAAAAAAAAAAAAACTCTACTGGAAAATGTCACTTCAGTTCTCTGGATCCTTTAATACTTTGCAGTGTTTGATTTTAACCAAAATCAATAGCTCATGAATTTCTGGAACTTTTGAAGATTTTTTGTCACGTCTCGATAAATTGTCTATCTTGATATTATATGTTTTCTTATAGGAAATGTTGTGCCCAAGAAGAAATGTTGATTTTGGGTAAATATGAGTAGGTTAACGTGATCGCAAATAATCTGAATATTCTGCAAATCTTTGCTATGGTACTTAATTTAAAGTTACATAATGCTCTTTTCATTGAACTAAGTAATTATCAGATCATTTCTAATATATTGGTTACTAAAATTTATCATAAAATAATTCAACAATTTGTTAAGATTATTTATTATATTACTTATCGTTTTTATATAAACCTTGTAGAAATACTGAACTAAATTTTAAGACATATTTTGCAAAAAAGAATGAAAAAATAACTGTAGTAGAACTACACAAATTACTTGATAGTCGTAACTTAATGCTAAACTTTTTCATTATTTTTGGAACTAAAAATAGTTTTTTTTTTAAAATCAGTTGTGTATCTTAAGGTTTAATTTATGCAATTTTTTTTATTTAAACTTTTAAAAAGTACATTTTATACTAGTGAGTGATACACTTGACGAGCCCTGTAAGTTTAGATCTCGAGCCCTCCTGAGGGTTAATAAATTTTCAGTGTCATGAATTTAATTCAAGGAAGATAAATCACCATAAGAAGAAAAAGTAATGAATCTCCAAAAATACGTTTTATCATTTGAGTCGTTTTAACTTTTGCATTTCATCTGTGGAAAAGTAAGGATCAGCTTTTTGTAGCCCGTGATTTAAACTGTTCCAATCAATAAAATCAAAGTAATGAGCATTTAATAATTTTAACGTAAAACACTGTTTCGTCAGTTACGTGACTTTCCCACGTAATATGCGCATTTTCCTTCTAACAGAGAAAAGTTTATCAATTTGAATTTGTGAACATCTAAATTATAATCATAGTCAATTAAAAATTTACAAATACTCTGCAAATAAAATATTAGGAAATGCGATGCCTTTGTTCTACTAATTAGTGCTGCTCCAGTTGAGTTTTAAAAGTACTTCAATTCTTTATATTTATAAACTAGCTATTCATATTAATTAATTATAATTATTTATGGCCCAGCGGCTTAGTGGTTGTGCTCCACTTTGCCACGTCGCAGGTCTGGGGATCGAGTCCCTGATTGGGCGTGGGTACTTATCCTTTCATACCTTAGGTGGGTCGATAAAATGAGGGCCAAGAATGCTTGGGAACTAAACACCGGTGATTCCGCATGAGGTTGACCACTTAACAGGGACTTATGCCTAGCACCCCAGAGTTCTTGGTCACGTAAGCAGAAATGGGCACTACAAACCTTGGCCCACTTACGAGCTGTTGAGCAGTAGAGTTTAGTTTTATTATTTACAAAATAACTCCATTTATATTAATTTTTTGATATTTATAAACTTAACGCAGTTTCTTGAAAAGAAATACATTTTGTTTGAACAACTTCACAAATTCTTTTTTTTTCGGAACAAGTAATGCGAAACTATTTTTATATTTGCTATATATTTTTCAAAAATTGGTAATTTTGTTTACATAAAATATCGAGATAACTTTTATTTTAAAACTAATTTAAATAATGCAATGTCAGACACCTAAAATCTTGTATAAAAACCAGTTACTAAATATAACAAAATACACACAATGTTTAAAATGTATTTATAACTATTTATTGCAATAAATTACTATAGTCTTACTTTTGCCGACTAAAGATCGTTAAAAGTTTCCTTACCTTTTTGTCCGCTTGCTGCATAGCTTGCGCGCCAACTTGGCATCCTTAAAAGCGGCTTTTCTGCCATACGTTGATCAGAAACAGGACCAGTAGGATCCCTAACTTAGAATATCTAGTGGATTCTTTTCATATAGTTTTATCGGCGTATTTAGTCATGTGATCAGCGTCATCCTATATTGTCAGTATAAGCTATGTCATCAGACATTTATTGTCTACATATTTTTCTTTATTTATATTGTTTTCTAGTTGTTTCTGTATAGAGAAAACAGTGCAGATGAACTTAGTTCTAATACTAGTAAGTACATTTTATTGGTTTTATATAAAAGCTACATTTCTTATAAAAATGTTTTACAGTTTATCTTACTTTTTTGGATTTAGGTCAAGTTTTTCAATAATTTTGGCATTATGTATTAAATCATTTGACAAAAATGAATTACTCAAAATTATTTTTAAAGAAGAAAATGTTTATTTCATGATTATAACAAATTATATATGGCATTTCTTAACTGCTGTGCCCATTAACTTAACAAATAATAGCAATGAACAATAAAAATTATTAAGTTTTGTATAGTTAGAGAATGAAATGACATGGTTAAAAGTTATTCATACTTTTTATATATTTAAACTTGAATGGCAAAGTCCTAGAAATTTTAACTTACTTGATGGATGAAATTTTGCATTGAAATGCTACAACCGTGTCAAAGATTTTAAGCGTATTAAAACCTATATTTAGTAGTAGCCAATGCAAAGCAACTGCACGTTTTTGATTAACATGTTAACAATTTTAAATAATTATACTATATTGATATTAGCATATTGATAATAATTTTTCCTATATACCATTTAAAAAATATAAACCAAATTGTTGTTCGAAATTCTTTTGTAATATCAAGTCTTGCAAGGATTTAAAAATTAAGTGCTTACCAAATTCTTAAGTTTTGGTGCTACTATTTAGGTAATTTTTTATGTATGTTTACCTTTATTTAAAAGTTAATATGAATCCAAATGAAATTGTTCTAACTTCTTACTGATATCAAGTAGCATTAAATATAATCATTTAAATGTGCTAAACAGTAACAAAAAGTATTTTTTTAAATAAATTTTTAAAAAAATAGGCAATGCATAAATATTAATAACTGGAATTGTATATAGTAACTTAAATTCTGAAAATGAGATCTTTCAACTAAAGTATCTTCATTAAGCATTTTTAAAGATTTTATTTTTAACTTAAAAAAATGCTAATATATAGAAACTGTATACACACACTGTTCGAAAGGTACATTATTTTAAGTTAGATGCTAGTAATGTAATTATAATGATATAAATACTATACGCTCTTTTATTCTATGTGAAAACCACAACAGCTTCGTTGTCAAAAACATGTTTTTTAGTGTTTATTAGCTGGATGGTAAAACGTAGTCTTTAACCTTCTAAACCAAAATTTTACTACCATTCTTAAGTACAGTAAAAATGGGTTTTTGATTGCGAAGTTATGTTAACTTTCGCTAGTTAAAGCTTAACATCATTTTTCAGTCAGCTTAAAAATTTAAGCTACTTAAACAAAATATATAATTTTTCAATTTACTAAGTTATTTTTAATATCACTATTAGCATTAAATCATACAGTAGTATGTGATGAAATTATCTTATTTCCATACACATATAAATGTATTTTTTATGATAAAAATATGTTTGCATTGCATGATGTTTTAAAGTTAAATTTCAAGCGCATATCTTAGTAAATTTTAAAGATAGAAATAATGAATAGCCAATTTCAAAGATAGAAATATTGAACAGATTTATTGTCTATAAAAACTTAATTACTAAAAATATTAAAAAAAATTAAACGAATATTTGAAATTGTGATATTTTATGATTCTTGTCTTTGAAAAGAATTTTATAAATATAACTTTTTTACATAAAATTTCAACTATATTCACTTATATGTTTAAAGTAGGAGATAAACTTACAATATGTTTTAAAGTTTAAATTAAATCAAATACTTTTTCCTTAAATTTCAATATCAACTTCCAAGCAATATGTAATAAAAAAACTTATATAATGCAAGCAAAACAATTATAAGTGTTTTAGATTGCCTTAGTAGTCTTTATTCCATTTATATGTTATGATTGTCTACTAACGGTGAGATTTAGAACTAAAAATTCTTAATTTTCAGTAATAATTTTGTTTTGTTTTTGCCAATGGTTTAGTCAACCCAATTTTTTTTTAAAAATATGTACATTATTATTCATGTTATTTTAGTGCAATTTTAGAATCATACGGACAAATATAATTAAAAAATCAATTTTGAGCTATTATTAAAATTTAATTTTAAGTATTTTTAAGTACAGTTACAGAACTCTCAAAACTCCATATGTTTAACAAAAAGTTGATAACATGCCAAGAGTACGAGTCTTTTTGAGATCAACGCATCAGCTTTTATTTCTGTTTATTAGTCACTCCGCCAACTTTTTGACACTTTTCAAATATATGTGATATGCATTTAAACACCGACTTTTCAAATTTCTAGTCTTTCTTTATTGCGATTAAAAATATTAAATTCTTTAAGAGATCAACGTCAAGATCAAGCCTTATAGCACCTTACTCTTTTTTCAGCATTTTATTCCTGTTTTTATGTTACAAACTTCTTTTAAATGGAGATTAATGCGATATAAATTATAAAATAGATTAAGAAATTGGACGATTTTAAGATTTTTTTAGTAATGATTCTATTTAAATAATTTTAGCGTCTTTCAAGAGAGTTTTAACATATTGAAAAATGTCTCTTAATTCTGAACCCATGTCAAGTGTAGAGGCTGTAGCGGTTTGCATTATATCCCGGTAGTAAATTTTTTTTAAATTCTAAGTTTAGTTGACATGTATTTTAAAATTGTAATCTTTTTAATTTCCGTTAATCTATTTTTTGTTTCTAAAATTCTCAGGGAAAAAAACGCTGAAAGTTATTTAAAAACGATAATGAAAAAGTAATTTTAAATGCTTTTTTGGCATTTTATAATTGAATTTTCATGCAAAGTCGAAAGGTTCTCCCCAAGTCAATCTTTAATGCGCTAAAAAACTTAACAGTTAAAAATTATCATAAATAAATAGATTTAAATTACTATTTTTATTTAACACAAAATATTATTGTTTGATAAATGCATCTTGCATGTAATACAGTATTTGTATATATAACAATATTTAAATTTATGTAACAATATTTAAATTTGTAATAAATTTTATGTATCACGAATAGCCGGCAACAGAATAAATATTTAGCATGCTCCCCTAGAGAGATAATAGTTAAAATAATTATAGAATGTACCTTAAAAATTATTAGGACAAACAAGCACGTTGTGCTTTTTATATTGGAAAGCAATGTAACAATTTTGATATCAAACAGACATCGAAAATTTATGAGAACTGAGAACGATCTCAAATGCCCCAGAGGGAATTAACCAGTCCCACTAACAAGTTTTACTTCAACGGTTTTTACACTTTGACCTTTGAATAAAATAAATGGATAGTTTGTCAAAGTTTCTCGAATTTTTTTTTCTACTCCTAAATGTATGTAATAAAACGTGCAACTTTAAATGATACATATTAAATTAAAACAAAGACCAATCCTCAACCTAACCAACCCTTTTATTGTCATATCAGTATGTTAACAATTGCAGTGTTTTTGCTTCATTTCTTCTAAACTAGAAACAGCAGAAAAAGGCCGTTGATTTATTTAAAACATTGGACATAGGTCCTTCTCATACTTAATTACGAAATTGTTTTCTTCGTTAACTGTACTTCTTTCCCACCTGATGGCATTATTTTAATATATAATTTATATTTCTAAAGCTGTTCCATCCCAAAGAAAGGGGGAAGGGGATTGAAGGGGGAGTCAACATTTTGTTACCAATTAAAATATGTTGCATTTAGTGCTTTAGAAAATTACAAATAGCTGGTATTTAGCACCTCTCTCCAAAAAAAAAAAAAAAAATACAATAATAAACGTCACAGCTGCGTCGCCCATAACTTCTGTGGCCCCCCCTGTGACTAATAAAGACAGTCTAGGCAAGGAATTTTACTAAAATTCAATAAAATGTAAAATATTTATGGTACAATGTGTATTGGTACCGTCAGTGCGGGTAACTTTGGCCAAAATCATAGTTTTTTTCACAAAAGAAGAAAAATTTAACTTCAAAAACGATTTAAACACTTAAAAATCCTTATGCATTCTAAGTATTGTACATTTAGGAATAATTTTCAGGCATTTTTGTTACATTTTATAAATTAATAAAAAATTGGTATTAATTTTAAAAAATAAGACACTGTTAGGAGCCGGGCGGGTAACTTTGGCCACCCAAGAAATAATAAGAAAACATACTTTTTAACATCCTTAAAAGCTGTGTTAACGATTTAAATAGCAATATTAAAACTTTAAACCCAAAAATAACAAAGTTATAAGACATATAGTTATTTAAAATGGTATATAACTTAACATTTACATTGCAGTGCATCGTGGAATGGCATTACACGTTGAATACTAGTATTGTTTGTCGCTTAAAAGAAAGAAAAATAAACTTTTATTTTGATAAGGAAAAAAGAACTTTTTTGAAATAAGATTTAATAACAAATATATTTGTAAAAAGCAAACGATTTTATTATAAAAGGTGAAAAATAATATATTTATAATTAGTAATTTGAAAATGTTTACCTTTCGACATTTGCGAATTTGAGTGGAATACGTATCTTGCATTCTATCTTTATCTTTTTAATGTTTAAAATCATGAGATTTAAAAAAAATATATATAAAAAATGAGTAATCATAAAAGTAAGAATTTTTTCAAAAATAGTTAAACTTAATACACTTTTACATACATTTTTTAAAGTGCAAAGTTCCATAAAGAAATATTTGCATCTATGGCCAAAGTTACCCGCATTCATCGGCAAAAGCTTCCCAATTACAAATATATAAATACAGAATAAAAAGTAGTCAACTTAGAATAAAAAAAATGGTGTAATATTCTTCCTCGTTAATAAAAGAATCGAATACAGTGTTTTATTTAAATATTTTCAATATTTTTTTAAGTGTTCCAGACAAAAGTTGGAAGAGATAGATTTTTGTCATTTTATGCTCATAAGAAACGAAACAGCATTTGTAGTATTGCCAGATTTAGAATGAGATTTTTTTTACATGAAATGAAAGGCGATATTTCCACCCTTCCAAAAATGTAAAACAATTTAAGATGAGATCATTTTATGAAGAGAAATTAAGAAACAAATCTTTTTCCGACGCATGGCCAAAGTTACCCTCCGTGGCCAAAGATACCCGCTTTGACGGTAGTCAAAAAATCATGAAGATATGAGTAAATAACATTACACAGTACATTGTATCCATTTTGCAAAGCATAGCAAAACCAAATTGCAATACAATAGTATGCTAGGTAGCTTCACTTAAAAAAATTCAATACTTTCTATTAAAATACTTTTTGTAGATCATAGAAGTTTATACATTGTGTAAATGATCGATGTCTTTTTTTTCCACTCAAATTTCTTTAGAACTACCCACTTCAAATGATCATTTTTAGATATAAAATATTTTAATATATAAATTTTTTATTAGGAAATCTTGGTTTATCTATTTATTGCTGCTTTTACTTATTTATGGCCCTTTTAAGGAGTTCTTACTTTTCTGAGATATATTTAAAGATATCTACCTCTTATTTATATTTTGGTTAAAATATTTCTGTACATCAGTAGTTTTCTTGGTAAAAACGCAAACACAGTAGATTTAGTTTTTTTTAATGTATATTATTCACCAAAAAGTTTTGCATCAGGTTTTTTTGATAAAACATTAAAGTGTTTAAGAGTTTAAGAATATTAAGTGCTTAAGAGATTAAGTGTTTATAGAGTATAAAATTTCAACAATATTTTTTTGAAAGTATTTAATGTTAGTAAAGATAATTTTTTACACAATTTGTAATAATTGAAAGAATTTATTTAACAAATGCGTTGTAACATAAAATGTTTAATATTTTAAATATTTATTCCCTCCAAAAATGATTTGATTGAATATAGTAAATTCAGATAAAAAATTCATAAAAAATGGGACCTAGTGTCAAAACCACATAACTTGTGACAAAAATCGTTGAGAGTCGATTTAGCTTGATCGATGTTTCGTTATTTATGCATTAGTCAGTGAAGTTTTAAAATAAATGCCGATATACTTTCGACTTACTTTGAAGACAAAACTACACATTGCGATAAATAAATTACGACGAGTGTCTTAAAATTCCAGTAAGTATTTATTGAGGAAAAACTCATTAATTTTAATGCTTCGAAAAAGTTTATATTCAGAGCATCTCTGAACTTTATGTTAATAAAATTCTCTTTTTTGGCAGATAATATTTTTAAACAATTAATTCAGATGAAATGTATTTTTTGATATATAGGCAACAAAAATATTTTTGTTTTTTTTTAAAGACATTTAAAAGTTCTTTATTTATTTTTCACAAATGTCTTTTAAATGTTTTGAGATCAACGATTTTAAATTCATATCTTATTTGTACAAAAATCATGTTATGGATTCGATAAAAATTAATATCAATAAGTACCCATTTAAACATATTTTGCCATTACATGTACTTGATATCATAAATAATGATTCCACCATACTAACTTAATATGCCTCTAACAGTAAAGAAATTTTTAATTAAGTAGTTAAATCCACAATTTTGAAATATATATTAAGTGCGTTCTTTAGTTTTACTTGAAAATTATAATTCAAACCAACAACTGTTATGCATGTTAAATATCATTATATGTTTTGAATGATAAACAGTTTTCTTAAGTTTGCAGGAAACGTGATTCTTTATGTGTTTTTGTAACTTACGAAATGTATCAGTTATTAGACAAACCAAAAATAAGTTTAGGTAATTTTGTTGTTCCACAAAAAATATTGCGTATGACTAAAGTTTCTTATATTTAACCCATTGGTAATGGTTGGCAAGAAAATTAGCCACACAAAAATAAGTTTCTTGATTAAGTTTATTTAAATAAATAAAATATAAGTCAAAATGAAGGCCAAATAATTTATGTAGGAAAAATTAAGTTACACAAAAAACGATTAAAAAAATTTAAAGATAACAATTTATTTCGAAATGAAAGTGTAAATGGTATTGACAAAGTCGTTGTTAGTGGGTTAAGTAAAAATTCTGTATTGACACTTAAATAAATATTTCCAATGAAACATAATAAATATTATTTGTTATTAAATCAGTGTGGACAATTATGAATGGGAATGGCCGTTTTTTTTCCCAAAGTGTGTCAACGAATGTATTTTCATTATTTATTTATACTGACAACAAATGCTACTGACTATGCTCATATATAACAGCTCCATATGGATATTATCATTTCTGCAGTGCAAGTCATGTATGTAAAAAGTGATTATCACTACAACTTTTAACATTAAATGAGAACGAATAGCGGAATAGCTGATCCTCACTCATTAAAACCATAAAATGTAACGTGCTTCATTTTTTCAAATTTAAAGAGCTTTTAATCTCCTCTTAAATTGTGACTTACACTACGGTTACATGGAATTACCCATATGTAACCTTAGGTACTACTACAATATTAATAATCGATTTTTTTTTGTCTTTAGATATGCACTTATAAAAATTAAAATACATTAATTATTGCAAAATAGAAATTAAATTTTTGAACGAAATCAATTTTGGTTTCAAGGTTTTTTAAAATTAAATGCTCCCTTTTATGTTGTAAATTGTACTGCAAATTTTGGTTCTTTTTACCAAGGATTGTTACTGGATAAATTTTTTTGTAGTTTATCTGTCCTATAATAAAAGCATTATTTTTTAATAACTGTTAAAATCAACTCAATGGTTGACAGTTTTTAATTGTAAGTTTAAGTTATTATGTTTTTTTTAACTTCGTTACAGAAACTTAAAACGTGTTATTTTTAATAATAATGTAATTTTCTTACCTTCAAAAACACATGGAGTCTTTGTTATTTTACCAAATATATTGCTTTCCATTCAAGAGTTGGGAATTAAATTTAAATCCTTCATACTGAACAGTATTTTTTTTTGCTTTTCAATATTTTTTCCTAGAATTACAACCCTAAAACGTTTTGCTAATGTGATTTATTTTACCGATTGTTACTGCAAAATGAATTCGTTTACGAGGGTACCATAAACAGAACTTATCCTTCACAACAGCAACCGAAACAGTATTTCATCAATAAACCAATTTATTTCTTGATGACCTGTGCGTGTCACTGCTATCGATTAATAACAATGCTTAAAAACTTGATGGCTGTGCACCTACAAAAATACCAGTTTGCGTGCAAAGTTGACCTGGAAAAAAAATACTACCTTAGTTCCGTCTCTGACTCGCCTTAGACACGCAGATAATGCTTTTGTTAAAAAAAAACAAAGCTTTTCAACTCATAATACCTTATCTATGGAGCATAATAAAATAAACACCTCTTTAATTTGCATAATGACGAACATAATAATGGGAGAAAAAGTATTTGGATTAGTATACTCTATAAAGATATTTTTAATTTAATAAGAAAATGTTTATAAACTTTACTAAGTTTAGATTATTATTTCACGATTTAACATAAAGTCTATAAGGTTCAAAGAATTGTTTTAAATATTTAGTAATCGAAGAGATACCCTTTATTCCTAATTTTAATTTTTTATGTAATAGTTTTTTTAATTGATATTGAAAATAGCATGTTGTAAAAACGAAGTATAATTATACAGAATAAGTTTTTTTTGTTAACACTATTGTAAGTAATATATTATTATGGATACTAAAACTTCTTAGTTCTTTTTTTCAATGATGCAATTTGTATACACATTTACAAATTTAAATTTTAATGTTAACCCTCTGAGAGATATAGACGTATAAAAAGTTACCTGACTGTTAGGTTTCCAACAACACACATAGTATGAAAAATTTATAATTTTTTTTAATTTTTACTAAATTTTAGAATTTAAAGCATGGAGCCAACATTTTTAATCTTCTTCTACTGAAATAAAATGTAAAACTATTTAAAGAAATTAAATTTAAATTTAAATTTTAATCTTATGCAGCGAAAACAAGATAACACTTAAGTCAGAATTGCGCATTCCTTCGAAGGTTAAGTTCTCAAAAATCCTTACTGAATGTTGACTAGTAAATATTGGAAACAAAACTTTTTCGTTGACATAATATTTTTTTTACAAAGCTCAACATTTCCATTCTTGATTTTCTTTTGCACAATGTAACACATTTGTGAGCTTTCCATAATGTGTAATATTTTTCAATTTAAAAATATGCTGACATTTTCTAAAATTTATAAAATGAGTTCATCTAATAATAATAAAACATATGTTTTTGGGCAGATATTGAAGTAAAAAGCTTGCCTGCGCGAAAATATACAATACATTTATATACTAGTAACTTTCGATAATATTAAGTATATTAAGTACACGAGTATATTGCAAAGCTATTTTAGCAGTATAGTTAGTAAAAATATTTATAATCAATTTCGAAACTTTAAAATCATGCAATTTAAACAACAGGCTCTATCAAAAATAACTATCCTAGAAAATTTATGCATAATTAATAATTATTCATAATTTAAAATATTTGCACGAATATATGATATGTATGAGGATTTACACCCGTTAATTAAATCAATCCTTTCAATCCTGAATTATTAATTCAGCAGAAAAAATCTGTAAGTGATTAACTATGTCATATTAGGTGCAAATAGCTAGAAAGTTAAATTTTGTAGCATTTGACTAATTGTCTTAGTAATTACCAACTGTCCTAATTAAAGACATCAGGCTCTACAACCTTATTGGCAACGTCATTTATTACATAAATTTGTATAGTTAAAAGTATTAAAGTTTTCTTATCTGTATGTTGTGAACTAACTGCTCATTTTGTAAGCGGAAACCTATCATTTCACCTTCCCGTTATAGATTTTTTAGTACTGAAAACCGACCCTTTAAAAAAGAGATCCTTTCTCTCCCCCCTCCGCCTGGTAAAATAGCTGTATTTTCAAAAAAGTTATGAGCATGACATAATCCTTTATGTATGAGTTGAACAAAATTGTTTATAATAAAACCATGTAAATTTTTTAGATAAAATAGATTAGTAATTAAATTAACTTTTTGCCTTAAAATTTTTATGAAATATATTTTATATGGTATGTTAAATGAATTGAAAAGTTTTATTCAGCTTCATAAAAATAGAGATTTTATGAACAATATTAAGGGGGTTCAGTATGTTGTATATCGGTAATGTTAAATTGGCCAATTGCAATGTACCTTTTCACAATAACTACTGATCAGATCATCTTAAAATTTTCTGTGTGTGTTATACCAACCTTGTATCTTAATCTGAGGTTAAAAGTTTTTTGTAAATAACTGTTAGATTTTTTAAATAAAATAAGTTTTAAAGTGCCCAAAAAATCATGAAATTTTTCACTTTTTTGCCCCATAAAATTTTTTTCACTTTAGTTTTATTAAAATTTATTACCTCAGATTAATCTATACTAGGTATTACATCATATAAAAAAAGTTTACGAGAAAACATAGCATAGTTTTTGAGAAAAGGTACATCGAAGTTTAAAAAATCAAGTTCTGAGAAAAACGCGTTTAAAGTTTTTATTGTTAACCCATTTCTTTACGAAGCCATGATTTTAAAATGGCTTTTAATGTCAAAAATATTTTTCCAATCATCTTGATACTTTGTGACATTATTAATAAAGGTTGTAATAGTATTTTAAGCCAATAATTTTTGTTTTGATTTTTCCACCGATTTTGGGGTACTGAACCCCCTTAAACGCAAGAACTATATTTTTAATTGCTTACATCTAAAAAAATATTTTTAAGTAGGTTAGTTTTTTTACTTTAACTTAACTTATTTTTACGTAAGCGTTTCTTTAAACGAGCTAACTTTTTTATTTAATTTTTAATCAATTGAAGATCAGGGAATCAACAGCATTTTTTATGTTTAGCTTCCTTCTGGGTATCGCTTCATTACAATAGATGCATTATCTATGAGCTAAAATTTGTGTTGTAATACGGGTTTTAAGTAAAGAGAAGCATGTAACATATTTCTCGGTAGTTTATAAGAAATGTAAAACTACAGTTTTTACGTTTTTTTCTTCATCATGTACTTAGTTGCTGCACTAGTATATTCTTCTACTGAAAAAGTGAAAATATAGCACTCTTTATCAATGTTTTTACTGTAGTAAGCTACATTTTTAAAGTTAATTTTTTTAAGCGAAGCAATGCAGAGTATTTTAAAGATTTTTCCTAATACTAGGGCATCAGAGTCGTAAGAGTAAAAAATATACGAACTACTGCAAACCCTATTTAAATGGGGATAGATTAATGATGGTTAAAGTGCAAGATTTTATTTTATTTAAAGTTGTTAGTAAAACGTTTTATGTATGCTTGAAGTTTCTAGAAGTCTTTTGATAAAATTAACAAAAAAAGGCACGATAAATATAAAATATTTTTTTTTAATAAACTCTTTTAATGGTATCAACTTCATTCTGTAAAATGTAAAATATATGTTGTTTTTAATGGAAAAAAATACTGTCAGCTGGTGTGCCAAAAATTTTCATATAAAATTTACAGAGAAGATATATTTATTTTTGCGAATAAGTTTTGTAGTTTAATAGATAAGTACTGTTGATATTCCTACAGAAAAATAGGTTTAACGTTAATGTAAACTCTGTTTTAAACTGAAATATATTGAATTTTAGCAATTAAATAGTTTATTTGAAAGTTTAGAGAGAAACAAAAGTTCTGCCTTACCGTCGGGGATACTGAATGAACATCAAGCTGACAATAATACTCACCTCCGAAACTACTAATTTCTTTCTAATTAGAATTAGTTGATTAATTGGTATTTACTTGTATGATAATTTCATTTCTTAAGAGGACTTGGGTCATTGCTGCTCTCTCATGCTCATTACTAATCCAACTCCCGTGCAAAATTAAATTGGAAATGGTATGGTACATATATATTCCAGCTTGTGTGCTTGTTCAGAGAACCGCTTATAAGCTTTCGTCAAGTGGGACACACAGAAAGAATGTTTACAGTCACAAAGAAATGAATAACACATAGACAAATAACAACATTTATCACACAAACACAAACAACCATGCATCCATGTCACAAACATCCATGTTTGACCGGGATTCGAACCCAACCCCAGCAGCTCCAAAGGCTAGAGTCCTACCGATTGTGCCACCGGGGCTGTTAATGAATTGGAAGTTACTGGAATTTCTATGATATTTTTTAAAAAGATATTTCATGTACTCCTGTTTGAAGATTGTATTTAAGTCCACGGATACGTTTTGAAGAATGCCTGTCATCGTATGTCATTAATCTTATAATATTAGTCAATCTCACGTAATTAAAATTCTGTGCTTGTGAACATTCTTCCATTTTACCAGATCTACAAACAAAAATCATAAAAATAGCTTTATTTTCTTTATATATTTGCTAATTCTTTCATCCCATCTGTCACAATGCAAATATTCTGAAAAGTATATATGATTTATTCCCAGCATCATTCTTCTAACAGACCGCGAACAATTTCAGAGTTTATAATTCACTACCTACTTAATCATATTTGTCACCCTTATGAATTAGGTATTATTTATTGCTGTTACAGCTATACTAAGCTAAAATTTTCTTTTTTTTACAGACGTATTATTTTCAAGGACAGATGATTACAATGGGAAAGAATATTTTTAGACTCTCCAAATGGGAGTGGTTTTTGATGTTTTTTAGCGATGTGAACATGAGAGGGTTCCCGAAAAACAATTGGAATTGATCCACATCCCGTTTATAGAGAAGTTTTCTGTGCTCTGATGTTCTTTTGGAACAAAAATTTGTTTCGGAAACATAAAAAAACGCCTTCGAAAAAGCTTTTTATGCTTACATCTTTTTGATATTGGTTATTCTTTTCGAATAATCTGTAGTGAACTATTCTTGTCTCGAGATGTCCGTTATGCTTGTCTTTGAAACTTTTTTTATGATTTGTTTCTTCGAGAACTTATATGCTCAAACTTTTAAAGTTTTAGAGATGAGTAAATCTTACAGCATCTAAGTTTGTGATGTGTCCCTTAAAGGTAACTTTGACCTTAAGTAATAAACCCTACTCTAACTTTTTACTTTGCCATTTTAAAAAAAAATTTAATTCTCGGCAATGTCGCGATTGATTTAAACATTCATTTTTTAAGTGCGATATTTTAAAGAGAAAATCTGAGAAATTATTTTCCCACTTGAAGAAAGAAAAATACATTTAGTTTTAAAAAGCAAGTAAACTCAATTTAGTCCGGATTAATGTCTTTTCTAATAATGTGCCTAAATACAATGAAAACTACATAGCAATGAATATAATGAAATTACAAATGAAAAAAAAAGATTTGACTAATTACTAAGTAGAAATGTAGTAGGCCAATTTTTTGTCTATACTAGTGCGAATAATTCTTATATTAATTGCGCAACGTTACTTATAAGTTTATAAATCTAAAATATTCAGATAGCCAGAGAAAATATTAAAAAATTAGAAAAAAATTAAAGGGCGAAATAGGTAAATTAAACAATATTTGCTCCTCAAAAGGGAAACAAATATTTCCGATTCCTGACACTCAAAAATTTCTCTGCTTCTTAAAATTAAACAATTACTTACTTAAAATTTACAATCTTTCATTAAATATCCAGATATACTACACGGCTAATTAATGAATTTGATGCTGAGAAAGGACCTACATATACATTTTTAGGAAAAATTATCTTTAAATATTTTGTGGGCAAATTTTATAAGTAAATATGCTTATTCAATAAAACTGAAACATCTGCAATGTTAGGGAAGTCTTTATAAGGGACATGAGAGGGAAGATTTTTCAGACATTTCTATTGAAGAAAGAATTAAGCAATTACCAGAAATTACATTGAGGACGTTGTGTAATTTTTTCTAACTATGATTTTACCATGTATGCAATTCTTAACTTACCATATTTAAAATTATTTACATATATTATGTTATTATTGCCTAAATTCCCATATCTGTGATACAATCCACATGATGTAGTGAGTCGCAAATTGAATGTAGTGTAAGTCACACACAAAAATGTTAATAAATTATTTCCTTTGATATTTCAACACTTTTTTTTGCAATATAATTATTTAGCTTCAAGCCTTTTACTGAAAATAAGCACTGGCAGAATGTTGATTTACTATATTATGAAGAAGAAATTAGAGTTTATTAAGACAACCACAAATCGACTTCCTTTCATGTAGTGTAAGTCTCATCAGGACATTTGTATTAGTTTTTAGTCAAATATTAAATTAAAAAAAGTTTTTACTGACTCTGCCGCCAAAAATACTATATGTTCAGGGCTTAACTAACATACAATATTTTTTTTGAATAAATAGAAAATAATTTTGAGCTAGGCTAACGATATTTGTTAAATCTTCAAATGTACCGTGTAAGTAATTGCCCTTATATGTTGTATTGCTACAAAAACCTATGAGCCCACTAATGACCCCTTTGGTAATTTCATTTATAACTTTCTTAACGAATGTATTAGTTAACTTAAAGATTCTAAAATTCTTTTTTAATGCGACCTAACTTGCCCAACATAATTATTCAGTACTCTTGTTTCAATTTTTGTTATATCTTATTTAGTTAGTTAACCCAAAACAAAATTTTTCATAATAAACCTTCCTGTTTATTAAAAACGTTTCTTGCCCAACGCCTTTAAGGGAAAGAGGAACCTAAAATTTAGGGCTACCCAGAAAATAATTAACCACGCTCGAATGCTGCGAGCTAAGGAAATTGTAAAAGAGAATCCTTTATAATGGTGGATTTTTACGGAAAAAGGATATGGTATTTTGGTAAAATGGTTTTTGAAATGGTACGTTTATTTTCTTAGTTTCATTATTTTCAATGTGGGAATAGTTAAATCCATAAGGCTTTTGGGAAATAAATGTAGAGCTCTTGTGATGAGACATATACGATTAACAAAAATTGGTATGGAATAATGTCGAGTGTGAATAGTTTTTTTTAATGATGAAGTTTAAAATTTAAAAAAATATTTTTTTTTGCCACTTTTATAATTAAAGCTAC
The DNA here is from genome assembly GCA_023701765.1 of Hylyphantes graminicola. Classification (NCBI taxonomy): domain Eukaryota; kingdom Metazoa; phylum Arthropoda; class Arachnida; order Araneae; family Linyphiidae; genus Hylyphantes; species Hylyphantes graminicola. Next base: position 25,091,250 of record CM043122.1, read on the forward strand.
ATTACTGTTCTTGTTTATCTGAGAGCTTTACATCAATACCAATTTTATTAATAGATGTTGTGGGAAAATTTTGCAAAAAAATCATTAAAAATCTTGGAAGGGGTGGGATTGTGGGAGGGGTAGCACTTTGAAAAAAGTTAAGTTTTAAATTTTAAAATTTAAAAAACATAGTTTCATATTTTTTTTGGATGTGTTTATTGTGTGATCTTGGTAAAAACAGTTTAATTTGCATGCCAGTGATGAAAATACTGGTTTTAATTTTTTTGGGGTACTGTGACTCCTTAATATTAGTTCATGTTTGCTTTTTTATATGTATAGTGTTGTAAAGGAAATTTAACAATAGTACGAATTACGAATGTAAAAGAAAATACCAGGAATTATTATAGCATTAATTGTAATGCATGATTTTATATATTTAAAAATATGACATAAATAAGTTTTGAATATATGGTGTCGATTTTGAAACAGTTATTCTTATGAATTTGCTTTGCTTTTGTATTTTTATTGCGCTCAAACAGAATATGACAAAAAGGACTAAAATGCACATTTTTTTATAATTAACTATAAAATAAACATGTTGGTAACCGTGCCTGTCTCTAAGAACCTTTTACACACGAGATTTGGGAAGACTTGATCCTTTATTAATTTGTGAGTATTTTTTATGTATTCGTATTTTTTCATTTTTAAAGCTAAAAAACACAACAAAAAGATAACAAAGCTTATATTAATAACTAAACTTAAAAAAATATGAGTAAATGAATAAATAGCAAAAATTGAAAATGTATTCGCTACTTACTTTACGCATTTATACATTATTATGTAAGGATGTTTAGTTAATCATATTTTCGTTATTCCAAAGCGCATTACCGAAATGTATAGTGCATGCATATATACAGCGGTATGCAAATGTAGATACCACGTTTTACAATGTATTTATTTGAGTATAGGCTTTTAAATCAAACAAGATATGTAAGATCTAACTTTTTAAGTTTTTAAGAGCGCATGCAATACAATTACAGCATTATCTATAATTGATATAATTCAATTACAGCATTATCTATAATTGATACAATACAATTACAGCATTAGGGGACGTACATAAATTATGTCACGCAAAATTTTGACTTTTTTGACCCCTCCCTCCCCCTATGTCACGCTGCGTCACGTTTGGTCGAACCCCTCCCCCTAAAATTACGTCACGTTTGTCGCACCCCCCCTCTTTTTTTTTCAAGAAAAAAGTTGGTTTTAATATTTCCTTTTGTTTTTGAAATTTAAAAAAAATCATAAAACGATATTTTCAAATTAACTTTGAAGGGAAAAAAAGAGTAAAAGTTGTCTCGGTTAACTAATTTATATATAGAAATGGATCAACATTGTATTTACATTTTTGCTGTTCAAGGATAAACTAGCTATTCCCTAACGCCATCTAAAAAAGGGGTCGGGATGTAATCGGATCTGTCAACTGTTTAGTTCTGGGTCTTTTTGGTGTTCGTCCATGTAGCTGCTAGTCCTCCGATTCCTCAAGGTAGTGTCACAATTTTGTGCGTTACTACTAAGTACCATTAGGAAACGGTCCATAAAATGTAGAAGGCTAATAATGCGAACGTTGTGGCATACAATACCCCCCCCCCCCCCAACTTATTACTGAAATCGTGTTTCTTTTGATGATCTTATAATAAAAAAGATTTCAGATTTCTTTCTAAAAAACTTTATTTTATGTAAAACAGATTTTCCTTGCAAAATCGGAAATTTTGAGTCATTACGTCACGCAAGCGATTACCCCTCCCCCCCTCCATGTCACGATCCGTCACGTTGTCTCATACCCCTCCCTCCCCCCTCTAAGCGTGACGAAATTTATGTACGTCCCCTTATCTATAATTGATACAATACAATTACAGCTCTATAATTGATACAATACAATTACAGCTCTATAATTGATACAATACAATTACAGCCTTATCTATAATTGAAGAAAAAAAATGAGAAATGATTATAAATCCCTTGATTGTATAACCATGGTCTTATTAACGTCAGAAGAAAAGGATTGGAGAAAAAGTTGTGAAAATTCACTCGAAAAAACATTCAAATTCCAATAAAATGACGTGTCATAAGTGGGAAAACCCGATTTAGCCTCATAGTTTAGTTGCATCATCAATTTCTGCCCTACAATCATTATTTTCTAATTTATCAATTGATTATCAAAATTTTTTGTTCATTTATAATGCCCTATACAATCTGATAATTTTTAGACAATAAACAATCTAGCTATATAGAAGACTTCTCTTGCAACAAAAGTTTTGTTTGTCATAGCGTGTTCTGCTACGGTATGTAAAAATTGGGTTGCATATTTCAAAAAATGTGGTGCTAAATCAGGAAAATACATTTAATGTACATTTCCCTTCTTGACTTATTATAACCTTTCAGAATCAATAAAAACTTAAATAATTCATACTTTCTTAGGAGACATGTATTAATTTAACTCCTCTTCTTCTATTGGCACGACAGCCCAGTTTGGGCCTAGGCCTTCTCAAGAACTTGCTTCCATTCCGATCTCTTCTCAGCGATGGTTTGCCAATCCCTTACCTTGACAAATGACAGTGAGTGCGCCCTCAAGAAGGGAAGGGCATAGGATTTATAGCCCGTTACCCCGCTCACCAGAAGAAACAGTCAAAAGAGACACACAAAAAAGGATGACACAAACACACATACAAATAACAACATTTATTGACAAACACAAACATCCATGCCTTAACGGGATTCGAATCCGAACCCAGCAGCTCAAATGCTAGCACCCTAACCATTGCGTCGTCGGTCGGCCCCTTACTTTTAAAATTTGAAAATACGCGAAGCAGTCTTTCCATCTTAATTTGGGTCTGTCCCTTTCTCTGGTTCCTAGATTATATAAGTTCAGGAGAAATGCTGCATTCTGCAGATATGTCCGGCAAATTTCAGTCGTTGAACTTTCAAAAACTTTACAATGTTGATTTACTTATATAACTTTTATAGTTCATTGTTGTATCTATGTCTCTATAGGCCATTAATATTGACTGTACCAAATGTAGTAATGAGTACTTATCGTTCGAATATACTTAGCTGATTTGCTTGGGATTCGATAAGTGTCCAGGTTTCAGAGCCATATGTAGCAACTGGTCTTATAATGGAATTATAAAGAGTCAGTTTTGTCTTTCTTTTAATTAACTTTGATATCGTAATGGTTTTCATACCATTAAGTCATCAATTTTACCTCTTAGCTCATGAAATGCTTAATTTTTGTAATATTCTTGGTGTCAAAATTTCCAAGATTTCTGTAGTAGTATACTACATTGATTAATTGGATATTGAAAACATAAGTTTTATTTTTATGATATCATATTTGAATTGTGATATATAATTGACACCGAGAGTTGATCGTTATATCGTGAATTACTGGTTATATTCTCTCTCTTTCTCCATTGACAGTCATGCTTTTTTTATCTTGACTTTTTTTTATTACAATTCTTCATTATTTTTTATAACAATAGGTTTCGCCAATACTTCCTTATGGAGCATAATTTCAAACGATTTTTCTTCGGAAAGAAATAGGAAAACTTTTCCCGATAATCCCTTCTTTTCGAATATTCTACAGAAGAAAATTCTGTCCATTAACCTCTTCTTTTATGTCACCTTTTCAGATGAAGAACGGATTTCCTATAACGGGGGCCTAAGAAAAAAATGGAACCGATTCCCTTTTACCAGCTTCGGTATTCCTCTACTTTATCATGCAGGAGATGAAATCTTTGGAAGCAACGATTATCGACTGACAGTATTTCTTGGCAAATGGTTATTTAACTGGATTGAAGATTCTATTATCAGCAAGAGCTTTTTGTTTAGTGGGTCCATCCAAAGATGTCTAGTACAGACTTGATGTGTCGATACGATTCTTTATACTCATCTTAAATGTCCATCTCATTCTTTATAACCTAGTTTCAATTATAGATCTTTCTATAGTTTTTTTTTATGGTTGGCAATTTCGTTTAGAGCATAGTGGTGATGTGATTGGTTTGAAATGGAGCAACCCAAATCTAATCTATCTGATTCAAACGTAAGATTTCTTTGGGAAACTTCCAAACTATAGTCGAGCAGTTTTTATCTGTTCAAATAATTTCTTTTAGTGTATTTTATTTTGTCTAATACAACGTCTAGACGTATTTTGGGGGCGTTGTTGTTTTAATATTTAATTATCTATTTTAACCCTTAAAGAACCACTCGGTCAGGTTGGGGCGCGGGCTCTCGTCACTATTAAGCCCCGTTCACGCGCGCCAATTCATTCCCTATACACCCTGGGATAGGGAATAATACAATACCTTGTCTATTTACTATGCGAGCCTCGAAAAGACTTTCTTTCCCCATCCTTTCGCTTGGTTTCCTTGGAAATGGGGGGGGGGGGATCACTCTTCTAAACCTAGCCCGTTTGAGGTTCTGTTGTGATGTTAACAATCCCAAATTTCAAACAAACCCAAGTGGGGTGGGGGAAAAACACGCTCAAGCGCGCCGTTTCGAAGAAAACCACATGCGGGGATAGGGGAGGAAAATGCTTTCGAGGCTCGCATTCTGGATAGACAAGAAATAGGTGATTGCCGTTTACAGCATACCCGGGTACAGAGATGGGTAACCTAACTCAACCTCGGGTATGTACCGTGATCTTTTGCGAAAACCAATTCCCGTCATTACTATTTCTGCTGTAGGGAACTTGTGTTGCGTGTGAAATCATAGAGAATGGCTCAATTGAAAAAGTTTTGAAACAACACATCGTTTAATTTTTTTTCGTTTTTCGACTTCAGTTCGATAGTTTAACCCTTTCACTGCTGAAACGGCCCACGACGGCCGTACGACTAGAGATTCGGAAATGATATTACTATCACATGTTACGAGGAAACAGAAATCCTTCGTTGCGAAAGGGATAAGTTTTCAGCTACTTTTCTCTAATTTTTGAGTTTTCAATGGTATTACTGTTTTTGAATAAATTGCCATAAAGAAAAAGATATTATAAATAGTCTAAGTAATAGATGGCAGCACTATTGCTTTGGTATAAACGTTCTAAATAAAAATTCTTCTAAGTTTTTTAGGTAAAGTTCCTAGACAACAAGTTCTTAAATTAGTAAAAAAAAGAATTTTTTAAATTCCTCAATAACTTTTTGAGTAATCGTTTCCAACTGAAGCTATTTATTGAAAAACTGAAAAGAAAAAAAAAACGCATTTAAAGTTTTAACATCCGGTTGTATCTAGTGCTAACAGTCATTACTAAATTAATCACCACTTTCGTTCTAATTGCGGCAAAGTTAAAATGGTGACAGTTTTAGAAACAAGAAAACTTGGGTAATAATATAAACAAAAGTAAAACAAAATTATCAATATTTTCGAAAATGGCATTTTCAATGTGTGCGGATACTTAAGAAAGCTTCAATTGTGTAAGAATTTTATTGAAGAAATCATGTTACACTGCTCTAGCAACCTATTTACGGCCATAGTAATTAGCCCAGTTAAAAATCATAATAATAACAATTAAAAAGTCCAAAATTTGTTGAAATAGTCCTTATAAATTCCATTATATTCTAAACTGTCGACACTGCAGAAGACCGGGTAACTCATCAAAGACGTGTGTGAACGCTCTTTCTTACCAATGCTGGTTGAAAACGATCTGGATAATATTCTGGATGTGGGAACGAGACTTAAGGGACGTACGGTAGTTGCAAATTTGGTTAAAAAGTTTTACTAGAAACATCAAACTAATAAGGCTTTCGTTTGTCACAGACTCGCTGAAAAGAGCTTTTGAGTAAACTGGTTCTTGGTGAATAGAAGTTCTTTTAAAACACTTTTCGAAGGGACAAACGATAAATTTAAGCCATTTATTTGCTAACTTTGGTGTATTTATATTATGCTTTTTTTTATTGTTGGTCCTAAATTTCGAAAATTTATGAGCCCTGTTATCCGAAGCAAACTATCTCTTTTTTTACCTACCACCCTTTACAAAGAGCCGGCCTATTCATATTTGTGTGTCTAGACTTTCAAAACAGCATTGTCTTTCCGTTAAAGTAAATTGTACATGTAACTAGCATACATACAATCATAATATACTTAACAATAAAACAAATTATGTATTGTTGCAATTCAAACAAGCCACATGAACAAAAAGTAACTTTGCCACTCCTTCATATTTCCATTGATGATGACAAGAAAATCCATTCAAATTATCATAATGCTCTCAAGAAAACAGTAAATGTTTCAAGAAAACCCTCCTCGTCAACTCCACCAGTCCAAGCAATCGCCTCTGAACCATAAAACGCAAGCCATATAGGAAATGAGAAAAATCCAATAGATCCACCCTAAGACCCTTTTTTTCCAGAATTTTAAATAATAGCCTAGAAATCATTTGGTATGCATAGGAGGTGAGCTTAATGCTCTTTCCCAACGAGATGAGACGTGATGCCCGAAATTTCCACAACAATCGAAATCTCTTAATGCAATAAAGTCTATGTCGGTTGTCATGGGGATAGGCATTGTTGCATGCAGACGGGCCAGAGGCGGGGCTGAGAGCGGAACTAGATCAAAACAATCAAGGCATGGACTTTATGTTTATTATGCCAACTAAGGGTTCTATGATTTAAGTTTAAAAGGATTTGGCCATTATTTAGTCATTTATTCCATTTCAACTCAACAGTTCAACTAACGGTTTTATGATGCAAGTTTAAAAGGAATTAGTTGTTTTGAGTCATTTATTTAATCCCATTTCAACGTTTTACGATTAAAGTTTAAAAGAATTTTCAATTATTTTAGGATGGGGAGCTCAATCAGTTTGTTGGACTGATTTCATAGTCAACATTCTGATCTGCAATGGCCACTCCCTGCATTCACGGATCCTTTAGATGGGTCTCGATCAAGGTGTGTTGGGGGGGAGGGGGGGTTCATTGTTGCAGACTTTCCCCAGACGCATGAATTTCAACCTGGCGCCACAGTGACCATGTCCTGCATAAAAGAGCTACGTTGGACATGGCGTTACACCACAAAGGCAGTGTCAGGAAGTTTTATTACATGGGGAACTTGAAGTTATATCTTCAGGTGTACCCGCGGGAAACGTCAGAGGATTTTAATATCCTATGGGGTTCCCGTAATTGTTCTATCCGGACCACTGCCCGATCACAATTTAAAATCGCAGGTGGGAGTTTGTGCTAAGTGGATGTTCAGACTTATGTAATTGGGCAACTTTTACGTGGGTGGAGCTGTGGAGATTTTGTCGGTGTGTATTCGCGAGATCTGAGTTTAGTTGCAAATACATACAGAAAAGGTTATCATCAAGATTTAGGGCTGGGTGCCCCCTTCAGGAAGTTTTATTACTGGGTGCCCCTTGTAATAAAACTTCCTGACTATGCCTTTGTGGTGTAACGTCGTCCAACAAAACTCTTTTATGCCAGACATGGTCACTGTGACTCCAAGGAGAAATTCATGCCTCTGGGGAAAGTCTGCAATAATGAAGTTTGGCCCCCCAACACACCTGGATCGAGACCCGATTAAAGGATGGGAGCGGCCATTGCAGAAAAGAAAGTTGGCTATGAAATCAGCCCAACAAGTAAGACGCTTTCCTTGCATGAGAAAGGTCCCAGGTTTGGGACCGGGCATTGCTAAAATACATGCTGACCTATAAACGGTATGTGCATCTAATAGTTAAGTCCAACGAATAATACCCCCTGTAGAGGTAGTGCACGTTAAATATTCTCCAAAGTCCCAACGCTGCATACGATGTTGCCCCTAAAATGTCTTATCTGGTATCGGCTCGTTATTTGATTGTGGCTCTAAATTATGACGTCTGTCGCCAATTATCCTTCGTGTAGCTCGAGTGCGACGATAATTCAACGCAACTGAACCCAAATTTTAATCAGTAATTCATGCTCAATTCAACGGTTTTATCTCTTTTGTTTAATAAAAGATTTGGCTTCGTTTATAAACATTTCTTCAGCTCCAACTAGATCTATAGGCCTTTGTTTCTAGCTGTGAGAAAAGCCGCTTTACCCAAGTACTATCTCAAAAAATAAGTCATCGCTTGATCAATCTTATCTCTTTATATCATATATAGCACCATGGGTGGCGTAAGCTGAAAAAATACGATTTTCTTAGAGAATCGAATTAAGTGTTGTGTTTCCTTTGTATTTTGAATGTCGAAAATTTTGATTTGTGTTTGTATTCGATTTTTTGTAAGTATTGTACCGATTTATTTAAGAACTATATTAATAGATAGATCTACCAAGATTTAAATTAGTTTTACTTGAAAAGTCATATTTTTCCTCTGCTTTTCTTATTTTTACGCCAAGGTGATTTGTTTGCGTAGTAATTTATGAATTATCAGTTGGGTTTAGCACGTGGTATGGATAAACATTTTACCCTTAACTATTTTATTCATTTATTTTTACTACTCATTTTATCACGATTTATATATTATGAATTCATAAGCACTTTTTTTTATTATGAAAGCGCGTGTGTTGCAATAGGGTATTTGACTAAATCGGGAAACTGCCCAAAAAAGTTATACAAACATAGTATACCTAGAAAACGCATATTCATTGGTTTTTCTTCAAAAAATTGCTCAAATATTATTTAAATTAAGTTTTAAAATCGCGATTTTCCAAAGCTCGGTCACGTGATTGCAAACGCTACGCTGATTGGTCTGACGTCACCCGGCATTAAACCGCCCCTCATGCTATTCGAATTTAGTCATCCGAAACTTTTTAACGCTCTTTTAAGTCTAAACTAATGTTTTTTTTATAAATATTTCTTTCATTGCGATTTTAGTGCTTAAAAATATTTAAATAAATAAAATTAATGGATTCACAAAAACGCCTAGCTCAAATTTGCCGATAATCGATGCTTATGAATATGATTGTAGGGCATTTGTTTTTTAAATCTTGTTCGGATTTCTGTTCTGATAAGTTCCAAAATATTACAAATTCCAGCAAAATAATAACCAATTTTAAACGGAATATAAGGAAGCTATTAATATTTTTAATGAAAAGGTCCTAAAAGTGTAAATAATATTATACTTAACAAGGGAAAGTGTTATAATGCTAATGTTAATGTTGTAATGGTAACTAGTTTCATATCTTTATCCTTGCCCATAGATGGCGCTCCGAACTTTTTTTCTTGTACTAATCTAGAAAATTAGAAATTTATCTAAGCAATTTTGTTTACAAAAAGTTGTTTCTGCGTTTTAGTTAAAAGAAAAACATTATAAAAAATTTATTTTTTGAAAGCTGCATCAGTTTTCCCCTAATTTTGATTTCACTGAACTTCAAGTATCTTTTTTTCTATCTACATTAAAATATGTTGTAAATATATATGTTGTAAAACTTCGTATTAAACGCAATTGAATAAATTATCTCAAAACTCAACTTGAATAAATTATCTATTAAAAAATTATGAATTTATTAGAAAGTTACACAAATCCGCAAATGAACGACTTATAATAAAAAGTTACTGACGTTTAAAATTATAATAACAAAAATTACATATGCGTGCCACAAAGTAATCATTTTTAAATTGGTTTTATTTAATTTTAAAGCTAGATATTTTGGCAAATAGAGAGATTATTTAAATAAAATTACATGAAAAAAAACCCTTAAGTATAAAATTAGGTCACTTCATATGAACTAAAAAAAAACTATTTAACTGCGGCCCTATAATTTTTTTATATACACTTTTCTTAGGATGTGTATTAGTTCAGATTGCGTATTTTTATGTATATATCTCTTATTTTATAAGCTATAATTTTTTTATTTTTTGGTTTACAAGCGCTCTGGTGCCATTTTTCTTGAAAGTCAACCAAATTCTTTAAGGGAATTAACAGATGTAAAAGTAGCGGATTATGAAATTAAAAAGTCTCGAACCAACTATTAGTAGCTAAGTGCTAAATGTTAAAAAAAAAAGCCCATTAAAGCACCTATACTCACTCTTTTAATAATACATCAATGTAAAATGGAGTTTACAAATACAACAGTGTTCACTACGGATTCTCCCGCATGTCGAAAACGTTTCACGCCAGGTGACGTCACACCCTTCAAATTCAGCCGGGGATCGTTTTGGGGGCGTGGCTTATAATCAAATTTCACTTGCGTTTTTCTCCGTTTCTAGGCGGTATTTGGAAAAAAGAAAAAATACGGGTATAATATTTTTTGCCTTGGAATATTTTAAACCAATAAAATTTTTTTAGTCAAATACCCTATTGCCACTTTCAGATACTTTTTATTGGACACACATGAAATGCAAAAAATTACAATAATGAAGTTAATTACATTTTATTTAATTTTAGATATCTTTTTTAAATACATTAATTAAATGTCGAATCTAATATACACTAACTAAATATAAATTTAATACACACTTATCAAATATTAAATGTACAAAAAAAGAGAACAATAAAAAACCACTGAACAAATTAGATTATATTGTCTCTCATCACTAAATTCAATTTTAGAATAAACTTGATGCCTCGGGTTACATTCTAAATTGCAATTTATTTCAATGACACGTTTTTTCATTAAAAAGGATTAAATTAAAAATATTATACGGTGCAGTTGAAATAAAATAGAAAGTTTTCATTGAATCAAAATGTGAAAAAAATCAATGCCATTAGGTCTATGCTTGAAGCCATAATTTAAAACAAGGAATATTAAATTTTTAGGTACAAATTGAAATAAAATAATCTCTCATACATAACATAAAAAAGCCCTTGCTTCAAAAGAATAATCTTGCATGTAAAAGTTGTTAAATTTTACAAGAGAAGGGGATGATAATTTTATTAAAATTGATGTTAATTTAAAGTTGTTATATATAATGTTAAAAGATGTTCTTCGGCTCATGAATTGCCCATTGTTTATGCAAAAATATATAATTGAAAAGTATCCTTAGTACTTAATAAATACCTTATATTTTTCCAAGCTTCACCTGAGACTAAATATTATAAAAAACTGTATATCCTATAAACCACTTGAAATAATACTCTTCTACCATCAAACCAATATATCCTAGAAAACATTGCTGAAGTTCTTAAAATTCTCAAGAAGTACTAGTTTCCTATTATGCTTCTTAACCCTATCACGTAAAGCAGTCTCAGCCCAAATCGGACTTTTTCGAATTTTAGCAAGATCTATGGCAAATCCATGATTCCGTGTATCGGATACTCTTGAACTCTTTTTTAGGCGAAAAGAACAAACTCCAGTATTTATCCTAGCTTTTGCGTGTTTTTCTATTCTCTAAGCGAGTATAATGCGATTAGTTTGTGTCAAATTCCTTTTAACTCAAAGTACAAAAATGAAGATTTACAAAAATGAACAAAATAGAAAAAAAGAAAAAAGTACAAAAATGAAAATATATCTGTGTTAGCACCGCCTTCTCGTTTTTTGGTATTGATAGTCAAAATTTGTTGAAGGGTCAATTTAACCTGACCAAATTTGGTTGAAGGGTCAATTTAGCCTACCCGATTAACTGAGTTGTGGCTGAGTTTCATTGGTGATTTTTAATTGGTAAATTCAATTGGACTAAATCGTCAATGAAAGAGCCTTTATCATAATTATGGTTCAGAAAATGTGAGTTTTGCAATTAGACTCTTCATATATTGTGCTAATTTGATCAAACATTCTGCCAAAAAACAAATAAAATTAGTTTTGTATAGCCACTTCAAATTTTTTTTACTTTCGTCATTTTAACTTCATTTAGAAATAAACATATATTATTTTAGTTTCGTTTTTTGTTTGTATTATCTTATTACGATTTTACTCCTTTTATACCATGTCTAGCCAGAAGGTGAGCCTCGAAAGCATTGTCTTCCCTCAACCCGCATGTGGTTTCCTAAGAAACGGGGGGAGCATCGCTTTTCTAAACCTTACGCGTTTGAGGTTCTGTTGTAAGGTTAACAGTTCAAGCGCAAGTAGGTGGGGAAAAAATATGCTCACGCCATTTCGAAGAAAACCACACGCGGGGTGGGGGAAGAAAATGCTTGCGAAACTCACATTCTGGCTAGACAAGGTATAACTGTGTCCAAATATATTCTTTAAAAAAAATGCTATCAAAAGTTTTGTTACGACGACGTGGCGAAAAGTTGGTATGGGATAGAATGGGATAGTTAACTTATATATTCCGGCTTGTGTGCTTGATCAGAGACCTGCTTATAAGAATTCGACAAGGAAAAGTTGGTTTGCATTAGCAAGCAAAAGCGAGCTTAGTTAGATTAGGTTAAGTTAAAACGTTTCCGGCAATGAGTATTTCTAGCCTCCTAGGAGCTTTAACACATCCAAACTACGCCTTGAAATTTAAAATCATGGTCTAATGACGAGGTCGACGCCTGAGCTGGCACCCAACTGGACTTCGAGCGACATAGTACTCTAACGCCTCGCCGCGCCGTCGGGATTTTGAACTCCACAAATTTACTGCGCATGTATGTCCCAGTGTACTCAGGGAACCCCGTAATTAAGTCGATTTATTATTTTATTTTTTCCAACAAATGTACGTAGATAGGCAAACGCGATACCAACTGTATGAGAGGCCTGTGTTCTGACGAATGGGTTTAGTTTTTTCTGAGAACTTGGAAGGTGCGATAATATTAATAGTTTTTTTATTCACATTACCTTAATTAAAACTTAAATTATGAACTATAATAATATCCTATAATTATGCATAGCAATTACATAGTTATAAAACCGTCATTAGACAAGATACTCCAAACCACAAAAGTAATTAAATATTATTCTAAATACCAGTTAGAGCGTTGGAAATTTTGAAACTACCTAATTTGTCATAATAAATTTTTGCTTTTTAATTACATTGTAGGTAAGTAGTGTAACAGGGAACGGTGAATAAACGGTAATGCATGTATAAAGAATCATTATTATATATTTACTCAGGTAATGTTTATATGTACTGCGTGAAAATAAAATTTTAAACTGTTCCTTATGTAGAGGAAAAATACGTAATTAAATTGTAGGCTTTAATTTTTCCTAAATTACTGAAAAATAAAACTTCCTCATGGCTTCTTTTATATTAAGTTATTTGATGTAATATGCATCAAAATATTTCAAATTTTAAGCATTTTACTTTCAAGTTTTTAACTTATAGAGTTACTAACTGCTCAGGTAAATCCATCAGTCATTTATCTAAATTCTACGATATTTCTCCCAAGTTCCTTAATTCTCAATTACTAATAAGGAATGGTTTCAATTGCAGTTCCTGTTTTACACAAGAAAAACTTAATGCAATTCTATATTACAAAAACAATAAGAGAAAATAACGTAATTATTTTTTTGTTAAATCTCTGGTGTATTCGACTACATTCTAGATATTATCCCTTTATCTGAAACGAAACTCTTTTCGGAAGAAAATATTTTCTATCAAGAGGAAGAAGTTAGGAAAAAGCTATAAAAACTCAATGTGAAAGTTAGATTACAAAAATTTTCATTACTTTTGAAGATTAAGAAAAAGCATATATTCTACTATAAATAGTTTTTCTAACATCCCGATACGCTAATACATACATACGCTAATACATCTGCGAGTACCTATATCAAGATTTATGATTAATGTGAGTTTATCAATTAACAAAATAAGAATAACAAAAATGGTGCCTGTTGGGCTACTGTCTAGCCATACTCAACCTATAAATAATAAAAAATGATCAAACTTGCATGAAAGCGCAAAATCCATCAATCAAGAAAACGGACTAAATTATACAACATTGTCGGAAATCAAACAAAAAATCGTATCCATCATCACGCGTTTAATAAGACGTACTCCAATCTATGTGTGTGGCTTAAAATACGCGTAAAAAGACATGAACAGGCAGAAGTAACAAGAAAAGGTCAAAGGTTATCTCTCTTAGCCCAGTGAAACAGCTGGGCCATTTCATTCTTCAGTTCCAAGGAGCGTAAGAACCGGAGAAATAATAAAAGACTCCTATCTATTATTGATGTTTCGTCCCGAGCGCTCTGGGTGTTCTGTTGTTGGGTGGGATGGAATTAAAATGTGAGGCGCTTTTGGGAACCTGCTTGTAAAAAAATATATTTAATAAATTGAAAGGATAATATTTTGCACCATCTTGAATGAATCGTTGCTAAAATCAATGTTGGTGTGTCTGAAAAAGGGTGATAACTTAAAGGGGGAAATGTAAATGTTTTTATTAGGGAAAGAGAAGAAGTTGTTGTTTGCAATGATGCGAGACTTTTATGATAAATGGCTGAAAGCCATCAAAAGTTTTATTATAATGTGTTGAACTATAAAGAGAATAACAGAAAAAATATTTATGCTATGTGTTATTAGAAAAGGTTAAAGAAAGTGTTTTTTCTAGAATTGAATTTCATGCAAAAATATATTTTCATATGACATAAAATTTAGAAACATGCTAAGTTAGAGGTATGCACTTTAAAAAAAATTGTCTTGGAAGCTGGCTAACTAAACAAGCAATGTCAAAATTCAACCAAGCGAATTCTGACCTAAAAACTTAAAAAAAATCTATTTACAGAACAAATGCATGTGGACACAAATGCGTGTTAAGTATTCTCATGTTCAGGAAAATTTAATATTCCTTTTGTTTAACCTGGTGTTGGTATACTAGTCCTAGCTTTGCATGTTTATCAATAAATTTTGGAATTCCTTTATATAGACTTATAAGCTTAAAATAATATTTAATAAAGTTAATTTATCTTTAATTTCCTTTTTTAACATCTACAGTGCTCCAGAAAGTTTGATTATTATTGTTATCAAATTCCCCTATATTTTCTTATCAAAATAAGATGATTGCAAAAACTTCTTTTTTATGAGTTTTTCTTTGATAAACAATTTTTTTTTGTAAAAATTGAGTTTTCTAATTATCAAAAATGTGTAACTTGCAACGTTTTTTTTTATTCTGTGAATTTTATCTCTGCTTCAGGTATACATGTTCTTTACCCTTAATAGGGGGCATGACTAAAAAAATTAAAGTCTAAAAGTCAACGTTTAGCAAAAACTTTAGGCATTAGCGTGCGTTATGGTTTAAACTAACTAAATGTTTTTTTTTGCATCGAGTAAACCATCATCATCATAAAAGGGTTTTAAAAGCACATAAATATACCATTTTCTTTCACAGTACCAAATCTTTAAAATCGTAACAAAGAATTAAAGTGTAATGATATGCATTAAATTTTTTACAACTTTTGAACACAAGCAAACTAAAAAAAGTACTTTACTAATATAGATAACATTACTGAACTTTGCATTGCAAATAATAAAATATTAGATATAATAAAATATTAGATAATATTTATTAGATACAATAAAATATTAGATATTTTTAAAGAATATTATAGTAATTAATTTACTTTAGATATTTTAAAATAACCTTATTTATTTGAACTACCCGATCCTAAATAAATTTCGGCTTTATAATTACTTTTCAACATCGCTTCCTTTTTTCAGCGGTATATTTTTATAATCAATCTCGGCTCTAAAATTAGCAATTACTAAATTTAAGTTAATGAAAAAAACAGCGTCATCACAATCTGCTCCAAAATCAAACTAGCAGGTCATATAAAAAGCGTCGACTCGTGAAATGCTTATCCTTAATGGCAAAAGAGGCAATTGAGAAAAAGTGGATCGATCTTTTTCCTCAGGTGCGCCTAAACGTCCGTGAGGGAATAGAGTGCTATAAGAATAACAGCTATTTTGCTCACGAAAGATTATTCATAAAGTTAGGAAGGAGGAGCAGAGGGGTCTATCAGTTCAAATGGATTGAAGCAGGGCTGTCTGGTTTTTCGAGCCACTGCTCATAACAAACCGGCAATGAGGTATTCCAAGATGCACCACTTTAGCAGCGTTTTCAGCTACTGTGCATAACATAGTAGCCGAAACTATGGAAACTGTCACTGAGGTATCCCAAGATGCACCGCTCTAGCCTGCTTCTTTTGTGCGTTACTGCGCACATACATAGACAGCTCTATTCTCTTTCCTAACTCTATGAGATTATTTTACAATGTAATGTAATCGTTTCCGGCTGCCTATTTCTAGCCTCCCTTAGGAGCGTTTATACAGCCAAATTACGCCTCGTAATTTAGAACCCTGATCAAATATTTTACAGAAACTGTTAGGTTTAGGTTGTACGTTTTCCGGCTGTGGTACGTTTTTTCACCTAGGGGAGAAGATTAATTCCTGGAATTGGAGCGGAGCTATGCCTGTATATATATTTCTGGACTTGGAGAGAAGATTTAACACAGATACACAAGCCTGGTAATTTTGAACCGTGGCTCAGTGACGAGGTCGACACCTCAGCCGGACAATGTACGCTTACGCCGTCAGGAATTGAGAGAGAATTCACAGATTTAATCCACACTCATGCTCTAAGTATGCTTAAAAATAATTTTACAGGAAAGCATTTACTATAGAATATAATTTTGATGTAAAAGAAATTCATTGGTTGAAAATTTTAATTTAAAACTAATGCAAGGAAAACAATTTTTCACTTTTTTTCCCATTTGATTACCTCTTGGAGAGTTGAAGCTCAAGACATTCAAAGATCTTGCAATGAAACAGTTTTGCCGATTCAAAAACAGGTATTGATAACGACAACAATGCATTAAGCTTAAAATCACTGAAGAAAAACCGTTTTTGAAAATAAAAAAAAATTAAACTGCAATTACATCTAGAAGGGTTTTAAAAATTAAAGAACACCCTTCAACTACCTGCATCAAATAACGGGTTAAGAAGCGCATTTGGTTTTTCGCATGCAAGCATTCAAGAAGAAAACCACTAGTGCCTAATCAAAAGGTATTGTATCAGCAGATGTTTTTAGAAGAAGATCCATTAATAAAAAGTGTATTAAGCTGAGCTAGGGGGAATTTTTGAACACTTTGTAAGGGAGTTTAAGCCACGTTTGACGATTGAATCGAAAAATAAATTCTGTTCATTTAAGTTTGATAAATATGAAATATTTGTCACTGGTTCAATAAGAAAACCGATTGTGTTTCATCAAAAATAATGGGGCATCAGATATATTATCCAAGTTATTTATAAATAAAATATGTTATAAAAGCTTTGAAAAGGGGTTATTCAATTCCCAAGGAACTCTGAATTCATATTTATGGTTTCTCTCATAGAAACTGTTTTAAAATGTGAAAGTTTTCCTGTAGGTTTTTGAGTGAAATACGGTTATGTCATTACAAGCCTACATAAAAAACAGAAATGATAAAAGCCAGTACACTTCCCTGAGATGATTTTGTGACCAAACTTTGATTACTTAATTCTATCTAAACTTGGACGCTGAGTTTGGTAAATAGTAAAAAATATTACATCTAATTTTCAATGTTCTAATAATAATAAACATTTACCCAAAATTTACAATGCAAGATCTAAAAACTCTCAAAAAATTTCGCGTTTGGTATATTTTTCACCTATAAAATACACTTATAAAGTGATATAGATATGCATTTTTTTTTATTTCTAAGCGATATTCTTGATTAATAAAGTATTTTATAAATGCCTTTAATTTATAACCGTAAAAAATTAACTGTACTTTAATAATAACTATACAATTCAAAAATTAATTTATTAAAAGACGTAAAGTATTTCTAATTCATTTAATTCTTTCTTAATGTTAACTAATTTAGTTTCTTTATATACTCTAAATGGGTGTACTCTATTTCAAAACAATAACTTTCTGTTTTGAAAAGAGGAAGCTAGATATGTCCCACCCGATATTAATTTATGCATGAGAATAAGCAGACAATTCTATTAACTAAATAGAAGTCTTTTGTGCAAAGAAGACATTATAATGTTCTGAATCTTTTAGTGGTTTCAGAAAGTCATTTTTCTCACGTTGTATAGTGCGCTATTCATCAGCGTAACCGAAGGTTCTTTATTTAAAAAATACATTATTCAACTCTAAATAATTATTCTCTGCAAGATCTAAGTTTCGCTTTGCATCAACATTATTAGAGGACGTTACCATAGTCATTTCTATCAACGTAATAAAAGAATCACTTTATTTAACGCCTTCAGTTCCCCAAATAATTTCTATTTTGTAAGATTATTTTTTTAGATTAAATGAGTTCTCTTTGAGTTTAAGATTAGAGCTTTCAGAAAACACAAATTTAGAATGTTGATAACGGAATTGAAAGTCAATTTGAGTTATGGTAGATTCTAAATACACGGTAGCAACACGTTGTTCACCAGGTGAGGTCTTTCCCTTATCACATAACATGCGAAGTCACGAGTATTGCTCCCCTGTCCTTTTTATTTACTTTGACATTCATGAATAAAGACGCTCAAAGCCGATAAGTAAAAAAACTACTAGAATTTAATGTAGTGACTTTATAAGGGTTAAAAATTAATTCTATGTATATTGGTTTCCTTTACAATCAGTAGCAGATTAAGTAATGTATTACTGATAAGGTTTAACGAATTAATTATCTTCATATAAATATTTAGGAAAAAATTACATGCGAATCACAGATATTTCAGTTCAATACAACAGTATTTTCTTTCAGTTCAATTCTAAATGGTGGTTTATCAGGCGCTTAAATATTGGAGGGTGTAGTTAGAGAAAACTCACATTCTCTAAAGTATAACCAATATATAGGGCGCGGGATCAATTAATGGCGACTTTTAAGGATTGTTTATTCAATTCAACAAAGTTACTAATGAATTTCCCAGACCTTAAATATTAGTTTACCTCGGAGAACGTTAATTTTATAACTACGTTCTTCAATTGTTTTCTATAGGAATGATGTACGTGCAAGAGATACACCCTTTCTCTGAGGCTCGCATGGCCGAGTGGTTTGGACAATTACTCTAAGCAGTCTGCGCACTGTAACGGGTGAGGGTTCGATTAACGCCTTCGCCATGGGTGTACTTCATTTCTCTGTGGCAGTAAAAATTCTTTCTGTGTCTGTCTTACTTGAAGAAGGCTTATAAAGCAGGTCTTTGATCAAGCACACTAGCTGGAATATATATGTATCTACCCCTACTCCTACCCTTATCTTTATCTTCATGATTATAAATATCGTTCTGAATAGATATTTTGTATAGCGGAAGTATCTCTTCATCTATTCCAATTCAACTGAGCGATTTATCACCTTTTCAAGAGCAATAAATTGTGCTATACCAAAATTTCGAAAACGTAGGATTATTTTACTTATCTACCTAGTGTTAGAATAGATTTTGAACGTTGAAAATAGTAAAAGGCGAAAATAAATCCCTACGTTACTAAAATTGTAGGGTCGATATCCCTAAAATAGAACGTAATGATAAACCGAGGAGAAATAAGAAGAGAATGTGAATAACTCTATTATGAAATATGTGATTTAAAATATGTGTGTTCCGAGTATAAAGGTTTATAAAAGGGAAACCTTTTCGTTGCAAATTGAAACATAGTAAGCATTTTTATATTTTTAAGAAACGGGTTTTACTGGAGGGAGCTAGGCTTCTACCAGTTTTATGGAGTAACAATACGCAGCAGGGTTTTACAGTATATTATCTACCAACTAAATATTTTGTAGTACTAAATTAACAAAAAATTACTATTCTAATACAACTGACTACTAAAAAAATCAACTGTGAAACATTTCGCGCTTTATTCTGCATAATAAGACATCAAATTGTATAGTTAACTTAGAAATTGAACATAGAAATGCGACAATTATTTCCATTGGAGCTCTTCAATTTATTGATTTAGATTCATCATCCTACAATAATTATTTCCCCATCAGAACTCTTTAGTTTATTAATTCGCAGTCATCGTGGATCATTAACAGTGAAAGAAAAATTCACGATAGTTTTGTCGGGGAGCTTATTAGCTACTATTAGTAAATAATATTTACTCTTCAAAATATGGAGACGAGCCAAATTGATTGCTGCAAACTGTATTTCTTAGGTTACATGAGTATGTGCGGTTTGTAAGTTTTCTCTGTGTTTGGGAAATTGATGTATACAAATTAAATTTCTGTTTATTGATAGATTACAATAGGAGTTTGAAATACCGCATTTTTAATGTTATAATTTATGTATTTTTTAATAAATTAAAATAAAATGTAGTTCACTGTTATTAATTCAAATTTTTTAAAAATTTTGCTGAATAGTATTGGAATAGTATTATTATTGATAATATTGGATTATATCATTGTGTAGTCCGTCTTTTTTTAAAACCAGTTTAATTTTAATTTAAATCATGTCTTTACAATGAATTTAAAAATATCTTTTTTAGAAATATTTACACTTGGAATGCCAATACATATTATATTACTGTTTAAATACAACATTATATTGGGGTAACTATAACTCGCCATCTTTTAAAACACAATGTTTATAAATTTCTTCAATATAATTTTTAAAATCTATTCCCTTAAAGGGGCCCAGATGGCCAAGTGGTTTGGACCATTACGCCTGCAGTCTGCGCATTGTAACGGGTGGGGGTTCGATTCCCGCCTTCGCCATGGGTGTACTTTCCATTCTCTATGACAGTAAAAATTCTTTCTGTGTCTGTCTTAATTGACGAAGGCTTATATAAGCGGGTCTCTGATCAAGCACACAAGCCGTATTATATATGTACCTACCCCTACTCCATACTCTTAAAACGAATTATATATTTAACTAAAAGATTTATTTTTGCCATACGTAAGATTTTATACCACAAAATACATTTCGAGTCTGGTTTTCATAACTTTCCAGGAAAAGTAAAGATGTTTATTTCGCTTCATAACATGGCAACAGAGAATTTTAACAACCCCAGAAAGCATTCCCTAAGCTCTAATTCCTAGCAAGCCGGGCAAAACATATTTTATTCACAACTAACTTCTGTGTATTCCCCAGAAAGCAGCACTCCAAAAGACACTAGAGAAAGAAATATAAATCCCTATGTGGCAAAACAACTCTTTTCTTGAGATCTCTTTCTTGAACCCTCCGCTTTTGTAATGGAAATGTACTATGTTCTGCTAGTCGAAAATAGGTTTAAGTTAATTAAATTTTGTGTTCGGCCAGTAAATGGATGGTTCTTATAAATGTTTTGAACAAATTTATAAGAATAAAAAATAGTTTTTGTTCAAGAGAAAAAAAATTAGATAAAACCTTTTGTGGGAGTTATTTTTTTCCCGAGATTTAGTTTATAGAGAAGATTCAATTTAATTCGTGTGTTTTCTCTAAATATTTTTCAGTTAAAAAGTTCGTATATAAGTAATGGTTTGAATTATTACTATGTTACATTATTAAATCCCATTAATGGGAGTAAATTTGAAACAAAACTTTTCCTTTACATAATTTGACATCAGTATAAAGTACACAGTTCAAAACATAACTTTTCCTTTAATAGCTTAATAAACTAATTCAGGTATATATTTTGAAATATGAGGGTAATTAGTCTAGAAAATATTGCTTGTTGTTTTCTAATCTTAGAAGGATAATTACGTTTTCCATGTTAGAAGGGGAAACAATATCCGGTTATCTGGTAATTAATTGATAAACTTGCCCACTTATGAATATTTTATAGTAATATTAAAACTTTGAAAATAATAATTAAAGAAACGAATGATTTTTTTCTAAATTTGTTATATTTTGCTGTTATGACGACTCTCATACCTGGTGTAAAAATGCATACATGGCGAAGCACTACATTCGATTTCAAAATTAATACATTTGCTCTATTGAACTGTACATTAAATTAAAACTTAGTTATTTTTCATTCAATGACAACACTGACTTGTTCAATAGACAAAAAATTAATTATTCAAGTTATAAGGGTTTGATGATCAAAGTAACCCTCTATGACAAAATTATTACGATTTTTTTATGAACACTATCTCACAATATATTGATTGATTGTTTATATTTATGAAGTTAAAATATTGATTAGATTTAGTTGTTTGATCATAACAGTTTATTACGAATTTTAAATGAGTGTCTTTCTTTCAGGTATAAAGTTGGGAGATAAATGTAAAAGAAATGACCAATGCCAAAATTTTACTATAAACAGTACTTGCTCAGATGGAATCTGCGAGTGTGAATCGGGATTTTTCGCGGTTCATAATAACATCAACGGCTCCATTTGCGTATCAAGTAAGTTTAAACTCATATTGTATTCAATTTGTGTCTTTCTAGCCTTTTATATAAGAGTAATTGATATTTGTAGATTGTTATAGATTGACATTTAAGTTATTTATAAGAATAAGTATAAGCATTGAATTTTGCAAATGGATTGTTAATTATCTTGTATTGAGTTCATTTTTGGTTATTGGTAACTAAGCACTTCTAGTTACCTTTCAATGAGTAAGATAATAAAAAAAATATTCTTGAAAATATATAGTATTGTAACAGCTTATACTGGGTGTTATTTTCTATGATGTTGGTTTGAACATTTATTTATAACAGAATAAGAGCTCAACTTCCTTTTCGTTTTGAATAAGAAAAATAAGATAAAATCCTCCTCCCTCATAAATATTAGTTAACTTTTAAAATATGAAGCACACACAATACAGTTAAAAATGAAACATTTTTAATTTTCTTGAGTTACTATGTTATTATGTTACATAGTGTTCTTATGTTATTTTGTCTCTACCACTGTTTATTAATAAAAGTTAAGGTTTCTTAAATTTTAATTGTATTATTTTATTTTGAGAATGACGAGTATTCATCGTGTTTTAAGTGATAATTTTGTTTTAAAATTCACGTAAACCTCATTTTGCCTTTTTTAACACATGGGAAAGCACATTTAGAAATTTTCCAAATATATACAAGGCATATAAGTAACTTTTCAAATTTGATACATTTTTTTACACATTTTTCTCCAAAAAACTTACAATAGAAGGTTACGAATTTGATTTAGTTGTATATCTTTAAACAGTTCATTAACATTGAAAGATTAACGAAAAAAAGTGAAAATAACTATTGTCGAAAAATTACCACACCTCTGCGTTTCTTTAGCATTTTATAAAACACTTTGTAAAAATCAATAAAAAAAGGAATCTAGTGGTTTCGAATAGCTACCAAAATTTACTGTTGAGTCAAGCAATTTCTTCATATTTCAGAGTTGGGTTTTCTTAAGTATATATTTTTTGTTCGCAGAAATGTTTCTTCCATTTTTTTCGTTCTGTTGACAAGATATCTCTAAATTGCATATTTTGCTTATAGGCGAATCTCAAACGCAAATATTATCAGTCTGTGATTTAATAAAAAATATTTCAATTTCTATCAATTTTTTGGTAAAAGCTGGTAGAGAACAATGTTTACATTGACAACTTTAATTTACATATACTTTAAGCAGGATTTATTTGAAAGTAACAACTCATCATTTAACCAATAATACGGAGTTTCATACAGGGCACTTGCAATTGTTTAGAATTCATTTGTTCATTTTTATTTTGTTGTGTGTTTTTGGTGTTCTTTTAACTCAAATTAAATTAGAGTTTTTAAATTAGAGTTAAAGCTGCAGAAATATTGTTTTTTTCTCCTGAAAGAGAATAGTTTCAGTATGTGATTTAGTCAAAAATAAAAGTTGATTTTTCATTTCTTTTGAGAAAATTTAATAAGGTAGCATGTTTGTAATAATATGCAATATTTCGTCATAAACTTTCAACATGATTTTTTTCTACTAATGGTCCATATGAAATGTAAAGAATGATAAAAAGTAAGAAAACTTCTTTACTTGAATTAAACAAAATACCATTGTTATGTGTGACAAAATAAAAAAAAACTAGACATGATAATAAAATAAGTTTAAGTGATGGGCAGTAGTGTCAGACAAAGAAAAAATTCTCACATTTCTTGTCATTTTAAAGCTTAAAATTTATTTTGAAGTCCCAAGTAAAAACAAAAATGTTTTTGTCAGGATTCGAGATTACTTCCAAACGCAGAATGCCAGAAGGCATGTGCATGAAAAAATATATGGGGCAGACTTCTGACTCAGAATAAATATCTAAACATATCTTTTGTTTCTCAACAATGATTGTTTATTTTATAAATTATAAAATTTATCTTTATTGGTGAAACTAGTTAAACAATTTAAATTGCATTTAAAATAGTCCCACAATATCAGGGTATGGTGTTTAGGACAATGGACATGAGTAACTTTTAGAGTGTTTAAAATTATTTTGAATTAAGTTTACAGCTATTTCCTGGAAAATACCTTGGATAATTATTAAAATACATTGTGAATCATGCATTAAAAGTTAAATCATAATGCAGTAATCGTTGTTTATTTGTTCAGAGAAAGTTATTATTTTGACATAAGGTTAATTAAGTGTTAAATTGATCAGCCATTGCGATTCAGTAAATTTATGAATTATAGTTTATTTTTGTATATTTAATTTACTTTTTATCTATTTATAATTGTCAATATCCTTGTGTTGGTAGCAAAATTACAATAATTAAAAGCTGCAATCCACCGTTTAACTCTTTATAAAGGAGCCGCACAGTATCAAAAAATATCAAAACATCAATCCTTCTTTGTCTAGCTTTTCTTAAACAACCATATGTAAATATTGATGCAAAGTTTCACAACTGTATCAGCCTTAAAAAGAATTAATGAAAGGGTTTTTGGGTTATCTTGTAACCCTTGCAATAATGAATGAAAACTTTATTATCTTCAATTACATTAATTTCATTTAGTGTTCAGTTTTTGCGATCTTTCGTGATTTAACCCTTTCAGTCCCAAAAACTTACTACGCTACAGAAACATCTGATATTCACAAAATAAGCTTATTTTAGGTCAAAAATAAGAGTTCCATAAGAAAAAAAAATTCATTTAATTTTTTTATATGTTTTGTTCTTAAATAATGCCAAAATTGTTAAACTGTGGAAAGCAACAAAATAAAAAAATATATATTACCTAAAACACTTCGAGTTATATATTTTAAGGTATCTGACCACATTATTAAAAAAATTTTAGTAATTATTTTAACCGAAATAGTTTAAACTGGGTTTTTTCACAGAACGATCAGTATTGGACTCGCACACAAGAGGTTCCGGGGTCAAAACCTGCCCCGGTCTTTACCTCTTCCATGAACCTCTTGCGTGTTAGCCTAATACTGCACCGTCTGAAGCCGTTACTCGGTCGCGAGGGCTAGTATTGGGTATTTTATTTTAGCAGAGGGAAACTGTTAAACTAACAGCTTCTCCCTGTTAAAATTACAGTTTTCCTGTAAAAAAAATTACAGTTTTCCTACAAAAAAAATTACAGTTTTAAACTGTAAAAAAACAGTTATTAACTGGCGTCAAAGTTGACAGTTTTTAACTGTTAAAAACAACAGTTTTTTTACAGTGTAATATTTGTGTTCCACTAGTGCTGCTTTAACACAATTTTTTTCTGAGAGTGAATTCGGATAAATTTTACTCAGTTTAACTTATTTTGTTAATGCGTGTTCATTAATGTACCGATAGGCATACAAAATCCATTATTTTTTCCAATATAAGTTGGCCATACCTTTGGAAAAACAAAAGATCCCTTCCGCCTTGAATTCGCAGCTCTGTATCGACCCAAGCATCCATATTAATCTTTCCATTACTTCTACCAGTAGCTATTTACCACGGCCGAGGAAATGTTTTATGCTGGGGTAGATAAAAGATTTTATAAAGCAGGAAAGACACATAAGACTATAAATGCCTTGGTAAAATGTTCGTGATAGTGAGTGTAATGGCTACTGGGAGAGGGGGAGCTAAATGTATGGCGGAATAGCTAAACGCGTAAGTGACTTTTTCGGACGTTTGCCATGTATTAAGGGGTCACAGGAGTCTTAAAAATGTGCAAAGAAGGTACTACAAAACATAGTTTGATCTTTCATGTCATTTTTGAACTACTCAATGTATAAGTATAATTTTTTTATATGTAATTCTACAAGATTTATTTATTATAAAACAAGTTTTTAAATGTATGAAACTTTAGCCAAAACTAAAATAAATGATATTAAACATGAAGCTATTTGAACACATTGTGATTAGGCTTGCGCGGCAAATTGTGAGGTCAAAATTGAAAAAATGACCAAGAAAATGACTTTATATTGTACAAATATGTGCAAACAAAGACTTATACCTAAATTATCAGCTCAATTTTAATTAGAAATTATTTTTTAAAAAATTTAAAATCAAAATTTTTAAATTTTTATTAATTTTTTTAGAAAAAAGTTCTTAAAATAATTTCTAATTCAAATTGAGCTGAGAATTTAGGTATAAGTCTTTGTTTGTACATATTTGTACAATATAAAGTCATTTTCTTGGTCATTTTTTCAATTTTGACCTCACAATTTGCCGCGCAAGCTTAATCACAATGTGTTCAAATAGCTTCATGTTTAATATCATTTATTTTAGTTTTGGCTAAAGTTTCATAAATTTTAAAACTAGTTTTATAATAAATAAATCTTGTAGAATTACATATAAAAAAATTATACTCATTTATTGAGTAGTTCAAAAATGACATGAAAGATCAAACTATGTTTTGTAGTACCTTCTTTGCACATTTTTAAGACTCCTGTGACCCCTTAAGATATATCAGTAAGCGTGTTTTAGACGAATATGTTACGATTTATTGCTATTGAGGTATTTTTCTATACGAATTGAAACGAAGGAAAGGGTGACATGATATGTCAGTATCAATTTCAATAAATTCTAAAAAGTATTGATACTTTTAGCAATGAAAGTGTCAAGTGCCTTTCGACAGGAGGAAAAGAAGGACACAGGGGAATGGGATAAAAATTTAATCGACAGATCTTTTTCAAAATGTCAATATCTCTCCTTCCGTAATAATAAATAAGATTAATTTTATAACTAAATAAAAATTAGCATTTAGTGTGTAAAAAGGCAACTAAATAATTACTTATCATTATCAAATTTTATGTTTCTGCAACCTGAGAAACATAAAAGTCAATTCACAGTAAAAAAAATTTGATAAAAAAAGTATTTTTTAATAAAAATTTAGCTATGGGTTTATGTGTAAT
This sequence comes from Hylyphantes graminicola, assembly GCA_023701765.1. Taxonomy (NCBI): domain Eukaryota; kingdom Metazoa; phylum Arthropoda; class Arachnida; order Araneae; family Linyphiidae; genus Hylyphantes; species Hylyphantes graminicola. The sequence continues at coordinate 25,118,204 of CM043122.1, forward strand.
GCTAGCTATGTAATATAAGTAACGCTAAAAAGTAATCGTTAATAAATAGTTAAAAATTTAACCTCTACCTGGTGTGAATCGGTAAGCTTTTTCTTAAGAGAATTTATCAGCCAACATTATTTTGATTCTTACTCGCCAGGTGGCGTTACAAATTTTCGCCAAATGATACGTCTGGCGATTTAAAAAAGGGGATACGTTTCTCTTTCTGGGGAGTGGAGCACGGCAAGATTTCTCAATCACAAGATAAAGATTATTCGATTGTAATCAGGTTTAGACTAACGAAAACTGGTTCCGGTTCTCTTTTGCGAGCCCGGACGATGTTCTGGAGGGAAAAAAAATTTGTTGTTTGGTTATTTCTCTTTCATTTAATTTTTTTATTTGTTTAATAAATTATATTTATTTTGTAAATATTACAATCTTTCAGGAAACGATTTCTTTTCTGGTTTGCTCGTACTAATATATTATATTTCTATTTATAACTACCGAGATTTGATACCGCTATGAACTGCTCTAAAGTCATCCCAGTAAACTTTGGAATACTAGTTTAGCTTCGGCACATAAACAGTATTGTTCTTAAGAGGTCATAGAAGTCTTAAAAATGTGCAAAGAAGGTGATCTTTAATGTAATTTTTTAACTACTCAACATATAAGTAGTATATTTTTTTATATGTAATTTTATTAAATTTATTTATTATATAACAAATTTTAAAATTTATGAAACTTCAGCCAAAACTAAAATAAATGATAACAAACATAAAACTATTTGAACACATTGGGATTAGGCTTGCGTGCCAAATTTTGAGGTCAAAATTGAAGAAAAAGCAAGGAAATGACTTTATATTGTACAAAAATGTACAAACAAAGACTTGTACCTAAATTCTGAGCTCAATTTTAATTAGAATTTATGTTAAGAGCTTTTTTCTAAAAAAAATTAATAAAAATTCAAGAAAAAAACTCTGAAAATAATTACTTGTTAAAATTGAGTTTAGAAATTAGGTTTAAGTCTTTGTTTGTACATATTTGTACAATATAAAATCATTTTCTTTGTCATTTCTTCAATTTTGACCTCAAAATTTCGCGCGCAAGCCTAATCCCAATGGTTTGGTTTGGTTTGAATTATCGTCGCACTAGAGCTACACGAGGGCTATTGGCGACGGGCGTCGTATTTCAGAACCACAGTCAGGTGACGAGCCACACCCCTAATCCCAATGTGTTCCAATAGTCTTATGTTTGCTATCATTTATTTTAGTTTTGGCTGAAGTTTCATAAATTTTAAAATTTGTTATATAATAAGTAAATCTTATAGAATTGCATATAAAAAAATTATACTTTTATATTGAGTAGTTAAAAATTGCATGAAAGATCAAACTATGCTTTGTAGTACCTTCTTTGCACATTTTTAAGACTATGACCCCTTAAATCTAGTTCCGTACTTTTAATTGTTGGCTTAGCAATCTTTATGTTTGTTAAAACTAATGGCATACTAATGCAAAAGTAGAAACCCCAATGTATAATGAATCTGTTGTATTAGCAGTTTTAAAGGCAATAATAAGGTCAGCAAGATACAAACAAACGCTGGTTTATGGTCTTCAAAAACATGTGCAGGAACTTTTTGTATTGCTAGTGGCAGTTAGTCAATTTGTTCATTCGGTTGCTCCTGTAAATTAGACACTGGTCTCTTCATTACAAGCCTTACTCCCGCCACTAATCTGTACATTCGTTCTGAAAGAAGCTTTCTACATTGCACACCTTTGGAGCCGGGAAATCTTGACGTGTTTTTTGCAACTTTTCAAGGCCTCTAAAATAGCGTCGGACTGCGTGATTGGCACATTAAACTTTCAGTACTCTGCCACCAAACGATACATGTTCTTGAATATTGCTCGAGAAGTTCTTAAAGAATTAAAAAGCCTACATGTGCAGTTACTTAAGTACTAGAATGAAATTCTTGTCGAAACGCAAGGGTATTTTTTTTTTTACAAATCCTCCAGGCTAGCGATAGCTAGACAAATTCCATGAGTTTATTAACACGTAAAAAGTCCAGAAAACACAAGGGGTCCTTTAGAAGATCGTCCCAGGAAAGATTAAGGCAGTCCAAAATGTGGTCAGGCGAGGCCATTTCGCCTGACCACCCGTACTTCGCCCCACCGCTGGGCGGTCTGGGCGAAGTACGTCGGGAGTGTATACTCCTGGTAGGGTCACCCAAGGCGTGAAGGCCAGACCATTATGCTCAGCGAACGCTAGCAGGCATGGAGCCTAGTCAGACTTCTACCCTCGGGTGCTCCTCCAAACAGAAGCTGCAATCACCCCTCCTTCAATGAGTACTTTCAAGGGTATTATAATAACATTAACTGCCACCTATAACCACTTACGCACAAGATTTATAACTTCAGAACAAATATAGACTAACCCAGCATTCAGTTACAATTTGAATCTTCAACTCTAAAAATTGGCCAGTATAATTACATTTTTTCTTTCGCAAATTAAATAAATAATCTTTATAGTTTGCTAAATTTATTTGCAGTTTGAAGAATAATTATGTAAAATTGAACGAGTCACATCCTGTAGCATCCTTTCCGTGATCTTTGGCAATGCTTTGAAAATCTCACCTTAAATTACACGAGATTCTTGAAATTAAATAACTATCAATAACTATAATATTTTAAAAAACCTGATATATCCAGAACATTTGGCAATGATAAACTCCAAATTACACTGATAATTAAAGGAACTTAACTGTAAATTAATACCAATTAGCTCTTTAAGCAAAAAAAAAATGTAACACTGTGAACCACTTTCTTAGTAAACAAATATAATAAACATTAAAAAAATCACATTGTGGTATCTTTTTTATAACGCCATTCCCAAATCGATTTACAAAGAAAAAACAGTCGGGACACTTTGGGAAGACTACCATGTCAATACCTTCTTCTCTATTAAAAAAATGTTTCGAATTTTAAAAAAAGATTATAAAATATTCTAAAAATAACGTCAGGGCTTCATCCTCATTGACTATACATCCCAGAACCCCTCCGTAAACATTTTTAAATAAACGTTTATATTTCTCCCTTCAATAAACCCACAGACTACGGCCGTCATTTTAGAAATGGTAAACCAAAGGTCACCAAGTGATTCGATTGAATAACTCGTCAAATATTCAGCCAAATGTAACAAAAACTAAGATTTAGGGTTTATGAGGATTCTTAATATTTCTAAATTATAAAATTGGGTGCTGCCATTGGAAATTTTAAAGTTAATAGCATTTTTAATATGAAGACGGCTCCTTATGAAATTTTTTTGTCCTGCAATTAACTCATGATGTTATATAAACACAAAGTCAAAAAGGTTCTATAGGATGGCTAACGTTCGAAATAATCACTAGTGGGAACTTTTTCCACAGCTGTACATATCAAAATCGCTAAAAGTATCCAAGCGCCAATAGCCCTCGTGTAGCTCTAGTGCGACGATAATTTAAACCAAATCTAATCTAAAAGTATCCAACCTATACTACAACTAAAGTAATCAAGTTTAAAAATCGCACGAAATTCTTTGACTGGATTTAAAATGAGTTCCGCCCACTTTTCCATGTGGTTTAGGTTTACAGTTTGAACGATTTAGATATTGGCGTTTTTTTCCTTCTACGATTTGGCGACATTTATTTTTGTGTGTCATCAAATTTTAAAATCATAGATTCTCGTTTGTTATGAACGTTTTTGTCATAAAAAGTACTTGAAATGTAAAAGCATCATTTAAATTCTGTATTAACATACAAAGTTAATGCATGAGTGAATTATTTAAATTAATAATAAATCTTTTTAATCAATTAATCCAAGTTGTCCTACAGATGTCGCCACGATTCTCAAAATGAAGCTTTTAAAAAAAATTAATAATTAAAAAATTGATTGATATTGTTCCTTCAAATCTTTTTTAAATTGTCTTTCATCCCTATTTGCGTATCTGGTGCAAACAGATCATACGTTTAAAAAATACTTTACAAGAAACTGTGATTTGAAAAATAAAGCATTACGTGTATAGGACTGACAGTCCCTCTTAATAGCTCCCGAAAATAAATATTGCATAATGTTTAAAAAAACGGGTCCTTTTTAATAATAAAAATACTTAATGCTTTATAATCATAAGCACTATTTATTTATTAATTTAAGCCTTGTTTACCTTTCATAATTTGAAAGAAAATAACTATCACTTAATTTTTTAGAATATTTTATGCAGTATTCATTAAAAAAACCCAACTAATTCGGATTGTTATTCACATTTTCAAAACACTTTTTGTTTTTTAAATAATAGTTTGTTGAAATAACTACTGCCACAAACTAAATTTGTCTTTTGTTAGAGACACAGGTACAGAAAAAATAATACTACATTTTGTAGGTTGAGTGTGCTACTTGTGAAAATGTCTCCACTAATTCAACGTTAACCGTTTAAAAAACACAGGTCGGATTGGACCGACTCTACGTCACAAACAAAGGGGTAGGGTATAGCTTAGAGTTATTCAATATGAAATCCCGAAGATACTTATAACCGAACGATGTTGGAAAAAATTATTTAATACGAATAATTTTTTTTTTGCAAAAAAGGGACTATTTTCCTAGCTTTTGAAATCGAAAGAACACAATACGTATGATATGAGCAAATGAAATACTTCAATTTTATGTCGCACATCAATTTTTTTATCAATTATTATTTATTAAATTTCTTAAAAACAAACAATACTGATTGTTTGCCTTTAATTATTTAAAAGAAATAAATTTTAAAAATAAACATCGAGCGTTGCAATTACAAAATTGCAGTTCGCGAGAACAGTCTAATTTAATACTTGCCAGTCTTAAATAGTTTTATTACAGTAATACTTAAAAATAATATTGCAGATACTTTAAAACAACTTATTATTTGTCTATATTTACTGGGTATGAATATAAATAAATGAACTAATCGAAAAAAATATGATTCTTGTTCAAGATTACATGCCCCCTTACAACCAAAAAAAAATCTTCCATATGACGAAACAAAGACAAAAAAAAAATCGACAAAAAATACGAAAGTGAGCCAAAAAGGTCTACAATCAACGAAACAAAATCGAAAGTCAAGAACATCCGTAGTACATTTGGAAGCGAGAAACGGGATGCGAAACTAAACCAAATTTGGCAGAAAACCAACAGAAGAACCAAACAAAAAGGGAGGAATAAAGTGTTATCCAGGGTCCTAGAGAGGGTTACCAAGGAAAACAGGAAGGCAGGAGAAATATCGCAGAAAGACAACAACAGGGCTTTTCGAGAGTGAAAGAGATGTGTACAAATGTAATTGACGATATGATGGGTGGACGGGATCTAATGCATTCTTGACACTTTTTCCGGGATAAAGGCAAATATACAGGAAAGGGGCAATGTGCGTGATTTTTTTAGATAGTATTTGGGGTGGATGTGTGGATATTTATAGGTATTTCTCTAAAATTTTTTTTTGGAGCTTCAATTCCTTGATGGATATTGTACGTATAAAGTAATTTAATGCATGGATAAATGACAAATACATAGAAAGGGATCATTGAGAAAGAAATATGAGTGTATAAAGGGGGATTGAGGATATTTACCACGGAGTTCAGAGAAAAAGAGCAAAGTGTGTGATTGTTTAGATAGTTTTTGGACATTATTTATAATTTTAGATATTTTACCATAGTTTTTTTTTGGAACTTCAATTCCACAATGAATATAGAGCATATTAAGTAATTAAATTTATGAATAAAAGACATACATTGCATAGAATGAATGAGAAAGAAATATATGTGCACAAAAGGTATTGATGATATTTGCCATGCGATAAAATAAAATAGAAAGCATTCACTGGAAAGACACAAACGTATGATTTGGGTAATTTTATGCGGATGGGATGTGGATAATTTTAGAGATTTCACAACAAAAAAAATTCACGCAGAAATTTTAAATTTAGTAGTTTAATAAATTAATAAAGGATACAAAAATTTCAAAAGGTTTACAGAGAGAAAAATTTATGTATACTAAGAATATTGAGGATATTTAACTACAAAGCAAGTACAAAATATACGGAATTCGCAGTAAAGAGGCAAACGTGTGTAATTATTAGCTAACTTTAAGGTGGGGATATGGAAATTTTTAGATGATTCGTAATTTATTTTGGAACTTCAGAAAAGATTAAATAACACATAAAAGGGAATTCAATAAATGAATGAAAGTGTCAGAAACCCAAAGGGTCAGCGAACGCGAAACATATGTGTACAAAGGACATTGCTGATATTTGACCAAGGGATAAAGACAAATATTCATGGGTGGATGTGGACGAGGTAATCACCGTGAATTACCGGTTTAGTTTGCCGTGAAATATTGGGTTACGTTTTGGAAAGTGGATGCACGACTTAGTGGATAAGGATATTATTGGCAGTCTGAAATCTACTTATTAGAGTTTTTATTAGTGGAAACGTTAAAATAATGATGTATTTTTAGGGTTGTAGGAAATGCCGATGATTTTAGACACTTTATTCGGAAAAAAACAAAATTTGGGATTCACTAATGAAGGGATTGTGATTTTTAGCTTTAGTGTTTATGGGTTTGGATAATGTTTGAAATGCCGAAAATTTTTTTAAGCTAAAAATTTTATAAACCTACTGGTTAGATGGTATCACGTGCGATGGTTACACTTTTTAAAGAATAAATGCAAATATATGTAAGATTTCAGCGAAAAAAAGTTATTTTATTATATTATTACTACTTTCAATTACGTAATATGAATATAAGCTAACGAAATATTGCGATGTGGTTGAAAATACGAAATGGAAATTTTGCAATTTTTTGCGCGTTTTGGAGATTGCTTAAAGCGAAAAAGTGGTTTTTCAGCATTGGTCTATCTGCCAGCTTGAATGAAACCACTTTCACTTCAAATTTGATACTCGGGTTCCCAGTACCTGTAGGACGTCATAATAAGGTTTTCGAGAAAATTGCGCATGCGCAAGGTGTAGCTGAAATGCAAATTTTTTGGTTTAAAAGGTTTTGAAATTTCTTTATTAAGTAAATAATAATTTTTAAATGTGTGTATGGATTTATTAATCTGTAAGTCGTGTAGTGTTACACACTACTAGTTACATTTAACTTTTGCTTGGAGAGTATGCGGATATTCATGAAGTATTAACAATAGTTATTTAAAATATATATTTTATTGGTAAACTATTTTCACAAAATAAACTGGATGTGCTTTTTCCGACTGTGCAGTAGATATTTTTTTAAAAGTATAATTTATATATATTGAACTTCAGATAGAGTATAATTTTTAATGTAATATTTTAGTCGTAAGCATTATAATAGTTAGTAAAAAATGCTTATTTTGTTTAGAATTTTGTGTCTCACTGAAATATATTTTAATCTGACTTACTCAAAACTAAATTTGTATTAAGTGATTATTTTTTTGTAAAACGACGACGACGCAAGCCCGGTAACATAGTTCGAGTTTATTGATGTAATATTTGGTTTTAGTTTTACTTAGGTTTTTTCCTCTTTCATATAACTTCTATATATGACCTTAATATCCCTAAGTGATTCCAGACTGTTTTTATTGGAAGCCATTTCTATAAATAAATGTATCCAAAATGTACATTTATCTAGTTTATATCAATGACTTCGAGGATTCTAAGAAACCCCCTACATTGCCGAAACTGACAAGATAAGAACTCTTTCTGCAATTATTCATGACCTTCTTACTTCGGAGTTTCTCTTAGTTGAGGAGATAACACTAACACTTGTCAACACTGAATTGGACATGTCTTTGTGAAACTTCTAAAAAAACAAATCTTCATATGAGGCGGGTTTCTTTAATCAAACATTTGATTTATATAACAAAGTTATAACTTTAATTACGTAATATGACCTTTTTCTTCAAACCATTTGGTTTGAAAATTGAGATTTTTTCATTGAAGTTGATCATTTAAGTGAATCAGTAACTCCTGAATAGTTTATGTAGCGAGATTGTTTGGGATAATGTTTAGACACAAATAAAATTTTCCGTATAGGGTAAGGGGGGTAAAATGGGTCACTTTATAAATACCCCTCTTAATATAGAATTTATTTTTTTTTGAACCAATTTCTGTCATAGTATTTTATTAGGCGCTTGTAACATATTTAAAAAAAAGTTATTTTCACGAATCTGGTAACCAAAAAGAATCCTTTTCGAAGCAGTAAAATGTGGTGAGCAAACCATATGGTTTTCTAACTTCTTGAAAAAAAAAGCCCTGGGTAGCGCAGTCGGTTAGGCACTCGCCTAGCATGCGAAAGGTCGCAGGTTCTGGTCCGGGTATCGCCAAAATAACTGCCGACCTATAAAAGGCCCAAGCAGCCAGAAATGTCCGTCGAAAAATACCTTGTGGTCTTATTTTGCATCTTGGCATAAATAATCCTTTAAATTCCTTAAAAAAAATTCCATTATCTTCAAAAAGGTTTTTCAATCAATTTAATAGAACTTGATTGGCGCAAAACAAACATCAAGTTAGCATTCTTAAAAACTCTTCTTATTCCAATGAAAAGTTTTTATTCAGAGTTAAATTAGATTTGCCAAGAAACTCCGTCAATAAAGTTCTACGCTTTTGATAGAGTAAACCAGTAGCCGAATCTGATTCTGGAAGATGGAAACGGATCAAGTTCGGGACAAGACGGAAATAGATTAAAACTTGGATGGATAAGAACATTTGGGTGAAGATGATGGACGAGCAATGGCGGAATTTCGTGTCCGATTAAGCTTCCCGAACGATTATCATTAATAACATCGGAACACACTTGAAGAGGAATTAAAGCTCATCTAGAGAACCATTAGCAAATAGAAGCTTGGGCTTAGACATGTCGGTAAGCAATGATGTCGCTGAACTGCAAATACCGTAAATAGATATGTGGGTTATTGATTTAGGATGGCTGGACTTAGTGTGTACTTATGTCACATAAACATGTCAACTACAATCATATCATTCGTTCGACGTTTATATATATTAAGAAAGAATTATTTCGTAATAAAATAGAGGACCTTTTAGTTTATGTCTCTGTTTAAAAATAGCACATATAATCGCGGTAAAATAAGTCGTGGCATATATTATACTTCTGCAATTCATTTATTAAAATCAATAAAAGTAGTCGGACTACATTAACTTCACAACTGCAAACAAAAATGCTAAGCATTACATTACTTAGAAATAAGATTTCATAATAATTATAATATTAATGTAACTCAACAATAATAAGTGTGCTTTTTTAACTAGTTATCAAATTTGCATTCTAATGCCTCAAAATTTGATCTACTGTAAAAATATTTTTAACTAATTGTGTAGTGTTCTATTCATTTATCGTATTGAGCACGAAGATGTGACCTAAATTAAGCATAAGACGATTAGTTCTAAATTTGCTAAAACGGGCATCTCAATCAAAGGACAAAATTGTATAAGGGATTGTTTTAAACTTTGTGATATAATTACTAGATGTCTTTCTTTTCTATAGAGGAAATACAATAAATAGTTTTGTTTAAAAATGTTTTATTACACTCGGAAAAAATGAACTTTAATGAAAGAGTGTTTATTTATTGTGTATTATGTAGAACTTCAATATAAAATTAAACTTGTATTTTGATGATATAAATGGACCATTCATTGATAGTATTTAATTCAATTATTTGTTCGAGGACGAAATGTTTTTATATGCACCGTGTACATCTAGCACCCAAGCATTTGTTCAACTTTTAAGAAGTTCAAAAAGCAATTAAAGTAATACGCCAAATTTAACATGCTTTTTTAAAAAAAATTTTGTAACTTAAAAAATTTCGTTTTATATCAATATTTAATCAAAACAAAATCAAACATTATATTGGCTTAAAGTTCATAATAAAATTATTTTTGTTCAAGTTGCGTGACACCAAAATTATGAATATTTAGTCCTTTTCGTAGAAAATTAGTTCAAACTTAAACTCACTTTTAATAGAATTTTAATATCAATATTTGTTGCTGGGTATGCAATTCTTCTTATGAAATAGAATTTTGATAACGATTAAAAAAATAACGAAGTTTTCAACCTATATAAATAAAAAAACCTCAGGCACCGTAATTGTCTATGAATATTTATTGGAAATTAGGACATCGAAAAAGAAAGATTATGAAAATTCTTAGTTGTGTTCATTTAAATAACAATATCAAGGAGCATACATGAATGTTTAAACCTTTAGTATTAGTGGTTTTAAAGAATAGGTAATTTGAATAATAAATCGAAGAAAAATATATAGCATTAAAAAGAGGGTTTTTTTTAAGAACAGATGTATACACCATTTATATATTTGTTAAAATCTGTTGCCGCCCCGGTGGCGCAATCGGTAGGATGCTTGCCTTTGGAGCTGCTGGGGTCGGGCTCGAATCCCGGTCTGGCATGCAAGTTTGTGACCGTCAATAAATGTTGTTATTTGTCTATGTGTTTGTGTTATCTTTTCTTTGTGTGTCTCTTGTGCTTGTAAAAATTCTTTCTGTGTCTGTCCCACTTGACGATAAGCGGTTCTCTGAACAAGCACACAAGCTGGAATATATATGTACCATACCATACTTAAATCTGTTTGAATATTAATAACTTATTTGAATGCTGAAAGTCTAAAAGTATTCAATGTATTAATCTCTATACCGCAACATTTTGTAGCTACCACTAAAGAAATCTTTAATTTTAGATATGAAAAACAGAATTTAAATGAATTTCGCAATTATTTGGGTAGTTTTAAGTCAAAATATCAAATGTTTCTCGTTTATAACCAATAAATGAGTGAAATATATTAAATGCCTGTAAACATAATGTGTAATAGTTTGAATCATATACATAAATTACAATTTGTGTGTTAGAAACTCTGAAATAAAACTGCGTCTCATAACAAATAAGATAACTGGAGTATTTAAGCAGCCCTCAAAATACCTTTAGTTTATCTCGATTTAACTTACTACGTACCATACCAATCAACATACATGATATTAAACATCATTTTGGAGCATTGAAAATTTTCAAATTCACCTAAAGTGCTAAATGAAACTAGAGTTGTGTAACACTACAAAACTTCCGATTGCCACTAAAATAAATCAATACGCACATTTTAATTTAATTATATACTTTATAAGGTAATTTCAATGACTTTAATACCTAAAAAGTTCTATGACAGCTATCGTTCGCGCATGAGCTATATTTTCAGCAACTTTATTTTATCGTCCAACAGGTATTGGGAACTCGCGTGCCAATTTAGAGCTTTATCGTTTTTTAGCAATACCTTCAAAGCCAAAAAAGTTATAAAGCAGTAGCCCTTGCGCATGCGCAATTTTTTCAAAAACCTTATTATGAATTTCTACAAGTATTGGGACAACATGTACCAAGTTTGAAGTCTTTTCGTTTGTCAGCAATACCTTTAGAACCAAAAAAAAAATCGTAGTTTTTTTAGTTCGACCTACAGAGTGTTTTCAGACAGACGGACTAATGTATAAAAACAACTTTTTCGGAATAAGCACCTCCCATAACGTGTAGAAAACCCAAAATCTCCATTTTGGATTTTCGACTTCATCGCAATACAAACATTCCCTCATATTTTTGTAAGCAAATTAAAATGACAACGATAAAATAATTTCTCACCATCCTTCTATTAGAAGCATTCCATCTTTGTACAATTGATATTAATTTATGAATATTAAAAGAAGATATTTATACTAGTATACTTTTAATAAGGATTTTGGTTAATATATTCTTCTAGAAGCACTAAAACCTCATGCCAAGCTGCCCGACCAAGCCAGCACCCGATATGGCGACATTCCTTGTCAACGCTTTACCCCCTCTGTGTCAAATCTATCTCCACTCTATTCAGTATTTATCTCCATATCTGTCTAGTATATGGCCGCTCTTTTCACCGTTTTCTTAAATTTTTTTGATAAAGTAATCTCGTTACATAAAATGCAAAGTCTTATCTAAAAATAAACCCCAGTGATCTAATGCGAGGCCTTTTTTAGTTTGACAATGTTAGTTTCACTTACTTTTCTGTACCATTTTTTCTTTTGGAAAATTCTTAATCATGTCTAAAGATTAAAAATTTCAATCTTAGATAACTTATTTAACATTTTAAAATAAGAGTATAAAAGAATTTTTTTTGTTTTGACACTATACCTTTTTACATACCTTTTTACCTTTTTACAAAGGTATGTTGACACTATACCTTTTTACATCTAGCGAATAATCTAGTGCTTCCTGAAACATATTAGTCATTATATCATTGAATAATATTGTTGAATGGAAAAAATTTAATCATCGATTTAACCAATTTAATAAAAAAAGTTAATCAATTTAATAAAATTAATAAACTAAAAACAAACATACATTTTTTCTCCCTTCCAGGCAGTTCGGAAGGTTTTAAGCTTATTTTTATGTTTCTTTAATTATTTTTAATTTATATTTTAACACGAAGCATTCAAATATCCAAATTATGCATGCTTTTTCAATATTTTTTATAAAGTTAATCACATGAATTCCTCAAAGTAACATAAAAACATAACATTCTAAAATAAGACCCGAACGAAGAATGCTTTCTAACACGTAATTGGAAAATAAAGTTTTTTTATGCTTTACTTTTGAATGTTTTTTATTTATAATTAGTTACTGTTCAATAATCTGTTAAAAAAAGAGGGCTATATATTTTGAATACGAATTACTAGTTTTAAAGTTAGTTGATAATTAATTAAAATTAACTGGGTAGTTTTTTCATTGAATAAGAATAAACAAAAATATTTCATATTAGAACTAAAAAAATAATTAAGAAATTATTTTCAATGAAAAAAAGCATTTATTTAATGTAAATCGCCTAATTTTTTTTATACTGAAGTGGTTGTTTATATTTTTTTAATCAATTTTATACTTGAAAACTTTAAGGACCACTAGGCCGAGTTGGGTCATGGCCTACTCAATTATAATACCACAGAATCTCTTTGTGACGTCACGCAATCAGCCTGGTTGGGATTTTCGAAGGAAAGTGCGAAACCTTTTCGCGCACATTCGACTGTTCTTTTTAGGTTCCGAACAGGTTTCGTTTATCTCTTTCGGAACAGATGACCACATTGAACTGGGTAGAATATTGTGATTTCACTGAGAGCTTCTCTGGCCTTATGAATTGAGTCGGTTTTGTTTGGGTACGTCCTCATTAGGGCTAGAGGGTATAGTTTCGAGTTGTGTAAAAATATTTTACCTGCAACCAAACGAGCTGATTTGGAGTTTTACATTGTGTATGTGTCTGATAGTGCTTAAATGAATAAGTGATTAAATTTTAAAAAGATACAAAATGATAAGTAGTAAAATTGTCTTTGAATTTGAGTATATTGCTAAGGTTATTTATTACTATAGCTTACATAATGGTATTACATTACATTTTGTGATACACACATTTATTATATTGACTGTTTTGAACTATTATTTCTATATAAAGATGGTCACTGGTCGGAATATTAAAAAACAATGAAGCATTTAATTAGTTGGAATTTATTTCAAAATAAAATCAATGGAAAAAAAATAATACTGAAATAATGGAGAGATGGGACAATGGAGCCAAATAAAAATTCATCTACCCTCTTAAAACAAAGAGTGAAATCCGCTCCAGTTGGAGAAGTGCATTTTCGACACTGAAAAGGAATGAATATTAACTCAGACCGAGTTAAAATCACTCGTTTGGAGTGATCCTGTCGGAGGTTTAACACACAAAGGATCCACTCCAAAAGGAGAAGTGCATTTTCCAGACTGGAGGAGTGAAAATTAATCAGCCTGAGTTTAAATCGCTCGTTCGTTTTAAGAGTGTATCGAAAAAATTACCCTAAACTATTTGTGCCGGAGGGTTTACGGCAAATTATATATTTTTTTATTCTATTTAAATATATTTTTTACAAATTTTATATTCTTCAAAAATCAATTCATTGGAATGATGAGGATTAAAGCTCTTTGTCCTTTTGGGATAATTGGGAAAATTAAATTTACGATATTCACTCTTAAAACAAACACTCCTAATTTTACTCAGTCTGAGTGGATTTCACTCCCCCAGACTGGAAAATGCACTTCTCCTTTTGGAGTGGATCCTTTGTGTGTTAAACCTCCGACAGGATCACTCCAAACGAGTGATTTTAACTCAGTCTGAGTAAATATGCATGCCTTAACGGAGTCGAAAATGCACTTCTCCAACTGGAGTGGATTTCACTCTTTTGTTTTAAGAGTTAATCTGAGATTAACTAACATATACTCCTACGTAAAGGATTATATGTTCACATTTTATAGTCCATTTGAATTTTTCCTGAATCTTCCCAAAATTAAAAATCACAGAAATTGATGCATTGTGTCATCTGACTTGATCGGAAAACTATTTTTTGGCAGAATTTTGTATTGCTTCATTGAAACCCACATTTTCAACTTATTATGTCACTTTAAAAGTATTTCTCACTTATCCCCACATAGATTTCTATCGTTTCGTTTCGCTATACCTAACCAAAATCTTTATACTTACCTAACCTATGAAACCGAAGCCCAGTGGCTTAGTGGTAGTGCTTAGCATTACCACAGGTCCGAAGATCGAATCCCGAATTGAGCGAGGTTGACCCATCTTTGATGGCTTAAGTGGGTTGATTAATTGGGGTCCAAGAATGCTTGGGAACTAAACACTGGGGGTTCCGAGTGAGGCTGACAAACTTACCGGGATATATGCCTTGCACCCCAGAGCCTTAGGTCACGAAAGCTGAAATGGGCACAGCAGGCCTTAGCCCACTAATTGGCTGTTGTGCAGAGGAAAGAAATAACCTATGAAACCTAATTCCCAATATCTTTCTTTTCAGATGATAAAGATAAAACGGATGAAGAATATGTTGGGAGTTCTGATCCCCCCAAAATCCGACAGCAGCAAGTGGATCCAAACATGATAATCATCATGGTGGTCCTAGCTGTAATGTTCATAGGGATTTGCGTTGCTCTTCATCTGTTTAGCAAGTAAGCTTTACTTTAGCGTATTTTATGTATAAGGATCTATTGATCGTAAGGGAATGTTTTTATTACACTGTAATAGTTATTTAAGCAACTAGTTCCGAAAATGTTACTTTATTAAGTTAGTGGCTGTTATTTCACGAGACCATAGGTCAAGTGAAATAATGAATAGAGCTTAATAAAGTATTATTTGGAACGTGCTTGCTTACAATATTTTTTATAATAACGTGCAAAAAGTATTTCTACCAATTAGTGATTTTCATGAAATCATTTAGTTTCCATGGCGATATTCGAAAATGCAAAGTAGTGAAGGAAAAGTTTAAAAATATTTTTCTATTTTGAATCAAAATAGTATTTATATTAATTAGTGCTACCGAACATGGATGAAAACGAATTTGAAATGATGTTAGGCCAATTTCCAGATTACATTTAAAACTAAGGAAGCTTCGTTGAATCTTCTTCCAGAAAAGTATTGTTTGGCGGGAAATTTGTGTTCTTATTTTCGTCTTATTTAATTTCCTTTGCAATACTTGTAGTTTCCATGGATATATTAGAATATGCAAAAGTAATCAACCAATAGAAATAATAAATTTTCATGACATCCTCTGGTTTCCATGGAAATATTCACGACATCATCCAATCAGATAATCTTATTTACTTTACCGCACTAGTTCCGAAAGTGAGCTCTTTCGGCACTGTTTGTGATGTAAGCACGTAAAGTGTCATTTTCGCAACGATTTATGATTAAATATGATATAAAAAAGTAAACTTTTTTTGCACGTAGTTATAAAAATAAAATAAACGTTTCTGAATATACGAGGCAGCTATACAGTTGCGCATTTAATTTTCAGGAACGCTTTCTTGCATTTTGGAAAACTGTTTCTGAAACATTTTTGAGCTTTTAAAAAACGATTCCACTATTTCTCAGAAGGTTTAGCTTCTTAATGTTGAAAATCAAGAAAAGTTTTCCCAACTGATTGGGAACATGTCATTAACTGAAAGTCTCTTATATTTACAGTTAAATCAAAAAGTGTTTCTGATTTTTTAAGTGTGGAAATTTCCATTGAAAATTACTTTGCTAAGGTTTTTATGTGCTATGGACACAAAAGAATAAACTTTATTACTCAAAATTGTGCGTTGTTAAGCAGACATTTGTATAGATAAAAAAGTGTTTTTATTAGTGGAATTAAATCCCATATTAAATCAAAATTATTTATTTTTGGCATTGCGCAAGAAAATTTTATGTAACGTTATTAAGCATATTAAACACAAGAGTAACTCAATATTTATATTAATTCATTCTAATGCTAGTGCATGGTTTTATGCAAAGTTAGTAAATTAAATTAAATAAAGTCATTTGATAATTTACAAATATAGAGTAAATTTTATAAATACTGCATTGATTTATTTCTTTTTACAATAATAGTTTTGTAATAGGTATGGGTTTGGACATCAAATGTTATTGTATTACTTTGGAAACAAACACAAAACTGCAGTATTGTAATGCATTTTCATAAGATGTTTTTATCTGTTGTGTTAGAAAAACTACAGTTTTAAATGTATTAAATTAGGTATTACTAATCTTATGTTTTTCTAAACTTTATTCCATTCATATAGTTATAATATTTACTTATACACGAAATCATTGAAATTAATTGGACATTAAAACAGCATAGAATTATCAATGTTAATTGAAAACAAATATAAAAGCGAATTTAAAAAGACAAATTGCCTTTTATGAATGTTACATAATTTATGTGTCTTCGATATAATATCTTAAAAATGGTAACTCCTACTCATTTCCTATGATTTCAAAAAGGTCTTGGAAAGTTATAATAATGATGATTAATGACATGTAATTTTCTCATGCTTTTCCCATTGGCGTCGGAACGTCTGTTAACAAGTTGAAGTGACATAGTTACGCAGTTTCTAATTAAGTGTATCCTGTAATTAAGCATATAACTGTTCCTTTAACAATTAAATGTAGATTATTTCAAATAACTTTATAAATACAAATATGGTTGTGTTTAAATGAAAATCAAAATATATTTCTATATCATTGGTATATATATTTTGTTTAAGAGAAATTAAGTTTGGTTGCAGTCGATTAAAATAGCATTAGTAGCAGCAATTTTAAGGCAGGTCGGTTCCTTGTATACGGCTAATGTTAAATTAACCTTTTACATGTTCCTTTTTTTCTTTGAAACTAACATTCAAAACAGCACAAACCCTGAAACATTTATCCTGCAAAAATGTTAGGTCTATGCATGAAATAGTTTTTAAGAAAAAGGTACACAAACCTGAAAAACACTGTTCTGAGGAAAATAAGATTTAAAGTTGAAAACTTACATCATGAAAATACTGCTGATCCATATCCAAATTAAAATTTAGCTAGGTTAAACTTGTCTGAATGACATACAAAGGGCATCGTTGGAAAGCTCTTGAAACGTATTTTACATAAATACTAAACTAATTTTTTTTAAAACATGCATGGTACTTATCTGCCTTAATAGTGCCTCATAGTTTGCCAGGCAGTAGGGGAGATAAGAATTATAGCCTGGGAAATCGTGACTGTCGTTCTTCCTTTAAGTTTATCACTTGACAAAATCGTTCATGTCATAATAAACAAATGGCGATGTAAACATCTTTTTCGATAGTTGGAAAGATTTGCTATCACTTTATTTGTCAGATTATGAACATAAAAATCCAGTGTATGCTATTTGTTAGTGAAAGCATATTAAAATTTTTGAAAACGACTATTTGTTAGAATTTTTCAAAAGAAAAAAGTAGTCAATTAAATTAAAAAAAATAGCTTAAATTGATGACTTAATACTTAATTTTAATACTGAAAGTTATATTAATGCAAAACATTTTATTTCCACTTACGGCACTGTAATACAATAATTAAAAAGAATCACTTTTTTACACTTTTCACATTCTTTAATTGTTCATAAAATCAATAATAAAAACAATTTAAGACCCAAGCACGAACTAAAACTTAACAATTGTTTTTGAATAGATAATTACTGCAAACGGAAGTGGCTAATTGCACCCATATCATCGCAAATGCCATTGTTGCGAAAAGCAGCTAATTGGATCTATTTCATTTTGAAAGAATCTAATTGCGTATAAATTTTCAAAAAGACTTTAATTGCATCTACATTATTTTTAAAAGTGCTCAATTGTAAGAACACTGCTGTAAAAGTATCCAATCGCGTCCACATTGTTAGGACAGCGTCTACACTGCTGTAAAAGTATTCAATCGCGCTCACATTGTTAGGGCCGCGTCTACACTGCTTTAAAAGCCCATAATCGTGCCTAGTGTTTCTACGGGACAAAAGCAGAGTGTGCCCCGCGACAAACCCACCGCCCGCTCGGCCAGAAATCGATCCCAGGCCAGTTTCGGGCAAAGAGCCTGAGACATCGATCGAGTTCAACTACAGCGCAGTAAACCTTTAACTTGCGTAAGAGAACTACTGCATCCACATGGAATGGCCCGACAACATTTCAATGTTTTTGCAATAAAACCCCCTTCACATTTACAGGCCACTTTCCAAGCGCGATAAGTTGGGTAGATATTTTTCGGGATCCTGTCTTGATTTTACGGGTATGAGGAATGGGATGGGTGGGGAAAGGGGGAGATTCCAATGATTTCCGTCAAGTAGCGGTAGTTTTCGAGATTTTCAACGGCGATAATGAACTGAGTTTTTTCACAGGTGTTTCGAGGAATGTAAGACAGATGGATTGTGGGGGTTGGTAGTGATTTGTTAAGATCTAAAAAGAAATTTTACAAAAAGATTTACGTTTCTTTTGGTATATAATTATTCTTGTTGTTATGGAGAGTGTAATTTATCACGAAAGCAAAATTATAAATGTTTTATTTTTTGAGAATAAAAATGAATATTTTTGCGTTAACGATGAATTAAAATCACATCTAAATACTATCTACATGAACATCAAAAAGTATCTATCGATAATATTATAATATACAAATAGAATATTTATATTTTTAAGCACACTCATGTTCAAAATTATCTTTACGTGAATTTTGGAAATTTTGCTGAATGATTGTTCACATTGTGGACGCACCTCTATAGTTTCCCTCTTCTTGAAGAAGAAAATCTTTAATACTCAAAAACGTCTATATAAAGTGTCTGTATATTCTACAAATTTATGAATTTGAGATAGACGCTTATATACACTCTTAAAACAAAAGAGTGAAATCCACTCCTATAGGAGATGTGCATTTTCGACACTGGAAAATAGTGAAATGAACTCTTAAATCGCTCGTAATCGCCCTAAATCGCTCCTAATCGCCTTAAAATCGCTCGTTTGTTGTAAAGATTGTTGGAGGTTTAAGAAAACAAAAGAGTGAAATCCACTCTTATATAGGGGAAATGCATTTTCGACACCGAAAGGAGTAAAAATTAACTCAGACTGAGGAAAAATCGCTCGTTTGTTTTAAGAGTGCATGAGTTGAACAATATTATTCTTAAATAAAGTATGCTACAAAAATTAAGAAATGTGTGACACATGAAAATAAAATTTAAAAAAATGACCAAATCCTCATACTATTACTCATAACTTCTTTATAAATAAAACCTTTTAATTTGTTACTTATTAACAGTAATGTTTTTGACTTTTGTTAGTATATTCTAAAGTAATCTAAATAAATATTGGTTATTTCACTGAAACTTTACTAATATTTAGATAAATACTTCCTGAAAAGGAAGAATTTTATTGATAGTTTTTTTTTTAGATCAGGGTACTCTAATTTTTTTTACTTTGGTATCATTTGCATCCAACCCCGTATGACCAAATTTCAATCGAGAAATTGTTGATACTCGATAAATATGTGTAGATATCAGAGTATTTTTGTGTAAAGAAATGTCAAAATAAAAAAAAATATGTAAAGATAATTTTGGACATGATTACTGCAAATGAAAAGAAATAAAAACTAAAAAAATGTAAAAAAACATAATATAATTCCAGGATTGCGCTAAAGTTGTAAATCTTATAGAATATATAAACAATACAAAAATGCAATAAAAATAACAACGAAACTATACAAAAATGCAATCAAAACAAGCACTCTGTTCATGCTACCTCATACTCGAGGGACACAGCCGGAACATGCGGTAAATCATAAGATAAAAACCCCAACTGTCTACAGCACCCAACAAAAAAAAAAAAAAAAAAAAGAAGAAAGCACTCAAACGGATTCAACAATCCATGATACTTTTTTGCGTTGATGGGCCTTGGGATAGTAGTGTTATTTGAACTTATAAGTTACATCAAGTAATGGTTCTGTACTCTTGACGAAGTAGCATGAATAGAGTAATTATTTTAATTTTATTATTTAATTTTTGTATTGGGCATGTATGTAAATGAAAGAAATAAACGTGTATGCAAATAAAAGGAAAAAAAAACAGTTAATGGGATAAACTTAATTCTTAAAATGTTGCTGGCATATTTACCTGATTTAAGCAAATATATTACGAAAGAGCATTGCTAATATTCGTGCAATATACAGTTGCATTAGCTTTCAAAATTTAACATATATGTAAGTACAGATAAAACACCAGTCCATAAAATACAAATTCAAATAAGATGACATGTACACAAACTCGTTAAAACCTTTCAAAACACAGTTTTTCGTTTAATGATTGATAAACCGTTTTAAGGGCTTTTGTAGAAACATTAAACTTCAATTTCTTGTTAATATATTCCTACATCAATAATTTTTACATGATAATAAATAGTTATTTCTCAAAATTATACCCGTTAAACTAAACAGAAAATAAGGAATATAATTATAAATCTCAATTTATCATTTTGTCGTCTTTAATAAATAAGTTAATGCTCGTTTATTATCAAAATGAATTTCCTTTGATTGTCCAGATCCTTTATTGAAATAGGAGCTGCAAGTTGATTCCGAAAATAAGGCAATTGATCTCCATTTCTCGCCGAGGATAAGGAAAATGTATAGATAAGGTAGAATGGAATGTTGAGATAAGATGTATAGCATTTTATGGATTCCTCTCGCAATTGATTTACAGTACATGTTCTATTCTTTTCGGTTTTTACGATGATATAAAACAGAAATGTTGTGCAATACATCGTTTAAAATAGAAGATATTTTTCTATAATTTATTAAAAGAAAGCTATCGAATATTTTTTAAGAGTTGGACAAAATTATTTTCAAATAAAAGCATGTAAAAAATTAAGACATGACTGACATCTGTGCAGAAAAAAAAATTAACAAATCTTCATACTTATATCCATTACGCCTTTAAAAGAGATATGCCTTGAATAGTATTAATTCTGACTTAGAATCAAATACTACTTTATCTTTTAAAATATATATTTAGTGCCCATCTAGTAGGGCTTTGGCCTTAAGACCTAGTGATCCCGGTTGTAATAAGATCAGATGTAGCTTCCGATGCTGCTACCTTTAAAATAGACAGAGAAGCTGAAAATTCATTGAAAAGTACGTCGACATGGCTGGTGTATGTTAAATCCGCTGCGTGTTATATGTTCCAATTTCGAGACACCTCGTACGATATCGCTGATAAAATCCATTTTGTGCCCGACCAAAAGTCTGCCTCGTCTCTTGACTAAGGCTTGAAATTACTTGGCCCGTTGCCAAAACCCCAAGAGTAGTTCCAGTGTAACGTTATAGACTTAAATTAAACCAATAAAAATATATATGTAACAAGGCGATTAAACTTCAAAGACGTAGCCTGTAAATTATATAGATGATAAATATTTTTATCAAACTATTTTATAGAAAAATTGCCTTGCGCTTTTACTATTCTTACTTTATATAATTCAGTTTTTCGTAAAAACTTTAGAAATATATATCATGAAGAAGATCAAAGAAGCATTTAGTGGGGCACATACAATTACGTAAATGTTGACATTTATGACGCATAAATTCTTTTCCTCCAGGCTTTTACCAAATCGATTTTGCTCTTTCTACATTAGCATTTAAACACTCGGTGCTTTAGGACATCCCGTTTCAAAAAATTTATATCATCTTTATGCATCTTAGTAAATTTATTTTGTTCGCTTAGAACGCCCATTTGGCTTTTAAGGATTTATTTATAGGCGTGCGGAGTTGTTTTTATGACGTGATGTAGGGAATAGTAATGACAATAGTTTTCAAAAATGATATAGTATAGAAAGAATAATTTAGTTTTAGAAAATTTTACGCCTTTTCACTTTTGACGCTGGAAAACTCGATTGTTTTTTTATTAAGTATTTATTAACAGTTTAAAAGAGCATGCAAAATAAGTTTAGATTTAAATGGTATTGATATATTTTAAAACTTATTACTACTCATTTCTTAACTATTGTTATATTTTGCCTCCAAAATCCTGTTAATAATAATTAGGTTAATTATTAGTGGTTAAAAATACAATAGTAGCTGTAACATGAATTTTATTACAAAAACAGCTAATAGAATACATATGTGAATTCCATTTGGGTACATTGCGGTAATTGACAGAACCTCGACGCAATAAATATAAACTATTTTAATTACGATTTGGGCTTTGATTATTACAATACTGAAATTTGAAAGCATAAAAAAATCCACGGAAAAACAATGCTCTGCAGTTTTATCTTTTAAAAATAATAAAAAAAACTTTGGCTAAGAACGATTAAACCTTCTCTTTTTACTACTTTTACTTTATTCAAATGTATAAAATGAGGTTTAAAGACTTTTATGGCATTTGTAGAGACTCTATCCTCATTAAGCCGAATTCAGTTCCTCAAAATTAGTTTAGTTTGGAAGAAGAGGTAATTTGTACGAAGTTCTTGGGGGAATACGTACACAATTGTTCTTGCGGTAATATCCATGCAGTTGTTCTTGGGGTAATTTTTAGGGAATATCGAAACGTATTAATTAACTAAGATATTATTGTTTTAGGTATAATTTGTAATAAAGTAGAGTTGAAACGAAACTTTCAGTGAATATCATTTACTGTCTCTTCAAAAAGTTGATTATGAAACAGTTCAATGAAAAAATAATCAACGAGCAGTTAATCATAATGGAAATAATTTCTCGACTTTCAATTTTCCTATTGAAATATTTTTTTTAAAAAGTACATTTAGCTCAAAATACGGAAAAATAATGATGATACAGCCTGAGTATATAATTCGTCGTTAAAACATGTTTGTGATTTTTCCTATGACGTTTTTGCTCAGTTACATTCCCTTTTATCCAAATTTCGCGGGTGTGAGTTGATATGTTTCATTTCTGAACTTAAAATGAAATTACGTACAAAGTGTGTTTTCAATTATAACTCTTAAAGTGACAACACAATCATCCCATATGCTAAGCATCAATTTAATCCCCGTTTCTCTTTGGCGAATGCACGAATGACAATTAAGTGTAACCGTTCAGAAGTATGCTGTTGCGGATTGAAGATGTGTCCTGGTATTCTCTGTCCGTAATACAAATACCCGTATTACGTTATCAACTTAGAACTTAAACCTCATCTACAGTGTGTTGTTGCTACTAATAGGGAACTTGACTATAGGGGAGACCGGGGTTAGTTGGCATAAGGGGTTAGTTGGCATTGTGCCTTTAAAAAAATTCACTGTTTATTAAGAGCACTACTGAGCCTGTCACATGATCGTCATTTAAACGTCCAACTTGCATGAGAATGCCAGTTGGATCGAGGCATTGCCTTTAGAGGAAGGATGGAAAACGTGATTTTCATATAAGAAAGTAAAATTTTGATTATTCAGTATTTGTCGTTTTGTACAGTAGTACAGTTATTCAGGAATAACATTCACAAGTTTTTAGTATCTTTAGGCATCTAGCTAAAAGGTTTTAAGTCCATTTCTGCTGAAGTTCATAAACAATTTTTTTGGTGGTCATGTTTATTTTACTTGCTCGATTGGGGTTAGTTGGCATAGGGACTCGGGGGCTAGTTGACATAAGCTGGCTGGGTATGCCAACTAACCCCGCAACAACGGGTAAGTTGACATAAGTATGTCAACATTCATAGCGACCTAATTTTAGTTAGGTATAGGCTACTTCATAATAATAAATTATTATTATTTTTATCTATACATATATAAATGCGGAAGGCGTTTTATTTTCGCAGTCATAACTCAATAACGGCTGGACAGATAATAACTTTTACTTTAGATACTTTTACGTAGATTTGTCATACTCAGAGTTTCAAAAATGGCATAATTTAAGACTAAACAAATTTCTGCTCGATTTCAAGCAAACGGTTATCTAGTTATTATTATGTAATAAACGGAAACTGCAAGTTCACTTTTTCTGCCTTACCTATCTATGATAATGTAAATATTTTTTGTTCAGATTATGAGTACCTATAAACGAAAAACTGAGAGGGCTACAATGACAGCAGATCATCGAAAGAGAGTTGTTGAGGCACACTTACTTGAAAAAAAAGTTTGATAAAAGTAGCGGATGAATTTAAGATCTCTGCTAGAAGTCTTGCATGGTATTGTAAGATCGCAAAATTTAAAAGGAATTCTCTCTGCCTAAAGGGTACCAGAGGGTATTGGAGGATATGGGATAGTGCGGCGGGTGTTCACTCCTGAACAAGAATTTGCTTTGAGTGAATACCTTGTGAAGGCAAGTGACATATACTTCGGCCTGAGCCCAAAAGAGGCAAGAAAGTTGGCATATCAATATGCAGTTGCTAATGGCACTGCACATCCTAGTAGTTGGGACTCAAAAGAATCAGCAGGTGTTGACTGGTTTTCTTTTTTCCTAAAACGTCACCCACAACTTTCAATACGTACCCCCGCGGCAACGAGTTTGGCTCGAACATCCAGTTTTAACCCACATAATGTTCAAAGATTTTTCAACCTCCTAAAATCAGTAATGAACCAACTTTCATTTACCGCCCAGGACATATGGAATGTTTAATTTTAAGCTGATTAACATTCATTATAATTACACCTTACATAAAGACGAGTAAAAACGCTTGCCTCACTTATGCCAACTTACCCCACTACCTATGCCAACTAACCCCGATACTGGGGTAGGTTGGCATAGTTTGACTGGACAAGGAAAAACATTTTTCACACAAAGTGGCAACAATATATTTATTCAATTGTATGTGTGATTTGTAGCCAAAATGTTTACCTACATTACCAACTTTTTACATTTCAAATATCTTCAAACCAAAAAATTAGAAAAATTTTGAAGTGAAAAGTGTGCCAACTAACCCCAGTCTCCCCTATCGCTAAAATACCTTCCTATACTAAATTAATTATAGTTTAAACCCAAAAATAACAAAAGTATATTTTTATTTGCAAAATGAATATTTAAATAATCCTTAAAAATCATTTTAAAATAGCTTATTTTTCATCGGTACGTCAGGTGATCACAAACACGTCGATTTCGCTGACGACACAGTAACTAGAAACAAATCGGAAACTATAAACAAATCTAGATCAACTAGATCAAGTCCATCAGATAGTACACCCTCAAAAATTCCATAACTTGGACTAGATTTTCCCCTAAACTAGTCTTATCCAGCCCCATACAAGAAATGAGGTGGCAGGGGTGAGGCCGTGGCCAAATTGCCCAAAGCAATGATTCATGCGACCGTATTAACCCTGCAATGCATGAATTTTGTTTTTCATCCCGAAAAAATATATTTGTATCTTCAAATTTATACACTATGGGAAAAATACTGTAAACATTAACTGCATTGGAATTTAAATAATTTAAATAATTAAAATTTTTGCCATATGGCAAAAACCAACTACAAAATTCCAGTTTTGATAAGAATGACTAGAAAACTATTAAATATATTTTAAAACAACCCTCTTGAAATATAAATATTTTTAAACAAATTTAATTGTAATTTAGTACTAATATTATTATAATTTGAATACTGCCAAAGACGTTATTTCACAACAGTTAATAACTTCACTCTTTAATTTTAATAACTTTTAATACTGTCATCTATGAGGGTTATTAGTAACTAAAACTTCAAAATGGAATGTAATAGATGAAAAAAAATACAGATTTTTTAAGAGGGAGCTCTACTTCAATAGAATAAAGTGGATTTTGTTACTTGTTGCCATATGGAAACAGTGTGCATTTGAGGGTTAATAGGTTTTAATATGATCTTTTCAAATTTCAGGGCTCGGTTCCGGAATCATCGCACTATCTTCAACTCTCCTCACCCGAGGCTTATGCACATTAAGCTGGGTAAGAAGAAAGGTAGGAGAAGAGCCAGTCACACCAGCCTTGAAGTCCCCGGATCAAGGCAAATGAGTATCTGCTCGCAACTGTCCCCGCTCCAGTCACGAAGAGGTAAGGAGTGTTTGAACAATTTCATTCAATGTATAATAACCAGCAAAAATTTAAGAATACCATAGCACAAAATAATAAAGATAACAAACCTATGTAAGAGAGTAAAAGCAATAAAGATAAATAAGAATTACAGGAAACTTATCATTATTTTTCAAAATTGACAAAAGTTTACATCAAAACTTTTAACATGTATAAGCAATTTCCTTATCACTTACTCATATTCACGTTTGTATAAGGTAAAATTAAATTTGATCAATTTCGTCATGTTGGTTGGTGGGTTAATATATAGATATTTTCAGGCTAGTGTGCTTGTTCAGAGACCCGCTTATAGACCTTCATCAAGTAAGACAGAAGCAACACACACACATTACGTGACAGATGCTGCCATCTATCGCGCGTCACCTCCACAATTTAGACATGTCCATGAAGGAGAGGGAAATAGTCTCCAGGACCTGTACCCCCGTAGGGAAATGCGCAATAACCCCCACAGGATTTTCGGACCCAGCAGATTTAACGAGCACGTACTCCGCATATAATACTCTGGACAAACACAAACATCCATGCCTTACCGGGAATCGAACCCTAAGTCAGAAGCTCCGAAGGCTAGATCTCTAACCGTTCAGCTGCAGGGTTGGCTTCATTCACTGTATAATAACCACTAAAAACGTAAGAACACCATAGCACAACATAATAAAAATAAAAAACCTATATAATAACAAAAGTAATAAAGATAAATAAAAATTACAGGAAACTTTTCATTATTTTTCAAAATTGACAAAAGCTTAATTTCCATCTCACTTACTCAAATTCACTTGGGGCTCGGGTGCCCTAGTGGGTTTGATCGCCGACCATTATGCTAGCAGTCTGCGCACTGTACCGTGTGCGGGCTCGATTCCCACCTTTGGCATGGGTGTAATTTCTCAATCTGCGTCAATAAAAATACTGTGTCAGAGAATTAGGAAAGATAATAGAGCGGTCCATGTATGTGCGCAGTAACGCACAAAAGAAGCAGGCTAGAGCGGTGCATCTTGGGATACCTCAGTGCCAGTTTCCATAGCTTCAGCTACTATGTTATGCGCAGTAGCTCAAAAAACTGCTAAAGCGGTGCCTCTTGGAATACCTCATTGCCGGTATGTTATTCGCAATAGCTCGAAAAACCTGACAGCCATGCTTCAAACCATTTGAACTGATAGATATCTATACTCCTCGTTCTTAACTCTATGGTCTGTGTTTGTCTTACTTGACGAAGGTTTATAAGCGGGTCTGTGATCAAGTACACAAGCCGAAAAATACATGTACTATCCTATTTACCAACATACCACCAAAAATCACAAGAATACCATCTGACCAAATAACAAACAAACCTATTTCAACGCCAATCAATGTTAATGGACCCAATCAGGTGAATTTGGTGAACGCTTTGAGGATAACTGCTAATAGAATATTCCTTGTAAAAATCATTAGAAATTAAAGTGTAGAATACAAAAGAGTAGCAATTTTAAAGAAGATTTAGAAAATATTTAATTTTTAAATAGAAAAACTCTTTTTCAATAAATAATTGGGTAAACTTGTATTCATTTGTATTTATTATGAGATACTAACTGCGCTAATTAAGTTATCTTTAGTAAAACAACTATTTTTAAGATTTTGTAAATGATAAATCTTTACTTTTCCCGGAAGTAAACGATTGTTTCCGCACAGTAAGACTTTTATATTTTAGTGACCAAATGAAAATGTATTAGTCTGAAAATAAAGCTAAAATTACTTTGCTGTAAAATAACATTTACTATAAATATTAATAAAAATTACATACCATATCTATAAAGCACAATTTTCAAACAGGGATCTTTACGTTTTGTAACAAGTTTAATAGAGGAATTTTATATTTGCTAGGAGTGTTTTCAATTTTATTTTTAAGTTGTGTATTTGGATATAAGTTTATTTAGCTGTAATGACTAACGTATTAAACTGCTTTTGTATTAAAATAAAATATAATTAGTCCCCTTTGAACTCTGAAAAGCACAAATTAGTTTACTATAGATCAAAATAGCTTACATTTTCTCGTTTTACTAGAACAAACTTTATTTCAGGAGACTTATATTGTCTTAGCAATACATTAAATTCTAGTTAAGTAATAAAAAAAAGTTGTGTAATTGAAAAACTTTCACGAAGATACTTACGTGAGTTTTATGGGAGCAAATTTTTTTTAAGCACTGGTGTGTGAGAGAAATTACCTTTCAAATCAATTTAGCGAGAAATTTTACGATCACTCAATTTCACACTTAATTGGCCCTCCCCAAAACCTTCGAAACCACTTACTAAATGTAAGTAAAATCCAAAAAGAAGTGTTCTTTAGAAGAAATAAAAGAAACTATTAGATTAAATGAATAAAATTTTAAAAAAAATTCCAGCAATACGGACAGTTTCATTGTTGTAAATTAGTTACTCCACTAGAGTTAGAGAGAATTAGTTGCGAATATCATTCACATTTTATTTTAAAGCAATTTATTTGGAATAAAATAAAATAAATTTGGGGAGTGGAAAGGATAATGCTTAGAAAATAATCTTATTAATGACAAATAGGTTGCTTTATTAGGTATCAGAGAGAATAGGTCATAGTGGGAACCCGGGTGGCCGAGTGGCTTGGACCATTATGCTAGCAGTCTGCAATATATATAACCGGTGTGGGCTCGATTCTCGCCTTTGCCGAGGGTGTACTTTCCTTTCGATGTGACAGTAAGAATTCTTTCTGTGTTTGTCTTACTTGGCGAAGGCTTATAAGCGGGTCCCTGATCAATATCACAAGCCGGAATATATATGTACCCTACCCAACCCATACAGTAAAAAACGAAGAAGAAAGTTTAATCTACTTTTCTTAAAAAAAAAGAAAGAAATTAATAAATAGTTTTTAAGAAAAAATAATTAAAAAAATGAAAAAGTAGGTATTAACATGCTGACGATGTCTGTCCGTCCATCCGTACTCCTTTTCCAAAACCAGTTCTATCCGTCGGATATTATTTTTTTTGTTAGAAATGTATGACCTAAGAGACCCAACTTTCATACTTTCTGTCCGTCTGTCTGTTCGTATGGACGGATATCTGTCTATTGAATATTGGCGAATTTCCCATGAAATTATTATTGACATTTAATATCAAGCTATTTAAATCACCCTTGTTACTTAATTAATTGCTCTTGAGAAACATTATTTACTTAGGAATGATATCTGAAGCAAAATTTAATTTTGTCATTAATCACTTTGGAATGACGTCACAAAATGTATCACAATTCGACTCTTTGATTATTTATTATTTGTTAACTAAGAAAGTGGTAAGGCATATTTTTGCTTAATTTTTGGTTAGTTTTAATAAACATTTCTTACTTTTTTAGTGGAGTAGTTTCATGTGTTTTTTATTCATAATTATTTAATTATTCTACGAAAATGAATTAAGCAGACGATGAATGACATTGATTAATTTGCCAAAACATTCAATGAAAATAGGTGATTTAGGCTTTTAGAAGTTTAAATTATTACTGGATGCAGTGTTTGATGATTTTTTTCTATTGAGCATGCATATGTTGTTGAAACGGTTGCAAATGACATTTACTGTTACAAAGCTACTACTTTTTTCCGCTATAAATTCCAGAAAGTATTTAAGTAACAGGAAAGCAGACTATTTCAGTTATTTTTGAACTTCTTGTTGTATTTGATTTTCTGTCGTTTCTCCCAGAACACACAATTTTAATCCCATATTTCCCGAAATAAATATCTTGAGTGGTACCAACGAAGCACTCATTGGAGGATGAGTTTTAAAAGTACCTTCATACGGAAAATATACTTTTTTTCAAAATTTCTCAAAAGGGTATCTCATTGCAACAGCAAAGCTCTTTTTGCTTTTATCAGTGACAGTAAAAGCTTCTAAAAAAAGTTTTAGTGGCCAAAACCTAGGTTCACGTTGTTTTTTATAAGAAATTTTGCCGGCAAAAGTTGAAGTACTGCTTTTTTCTTTGATCAATAGTTATTATAGTTTTTTACGTCGTTAAAGGTCGCATTTATATTTAACTAAGTAAAAAACTGACTATATCATAAAAGTTTTATTTATAAAACAATTTTTAAATAATAATAAAAAAATAATAGCCCTATGCATTTATTTTGTGTAAGCGTCGCAAAAAACATACCGTAGCACTTTTTTAAACAAACCCAAATCACATCAAAAGGCTACAATTTTTTCTGTATTCGTATGTGGTTTCGACCATGATATGTTCGAGTCTATTATCGCTCTAGACTCCTACTGCCAAACATATTACCTAATATTATCTAACCCCTAAACACTTAATATTTTTGGCATTAATCCAACGTTGTGTAAAGTATCTAAGGACCCAATACATCTAAATATTTAAACCCACCAATTACTACAGAATACTAACATATTATTTCATTTACAGAAAAAGAAACTTTCTCCAAATTTTTTTCCCGTTAACTCTTTAAATATTTGTGAAAAGATCCTTAAAAAACTCCCCATGTAACTCAATTATACTTTCGCCGAAACATCAAGGTATTTTAAATATGGGAAAATTATTATTTTTATTAAACAAATCTAACAACTTTCAAGCTCAAAAGCTCAAAGCTCGTTACATAGGTTATTAAAAAAATGCAAAACAGGTGAATAGTTATACAATAATTTTTCATTACTTTTTAAAGGATTAAATTCTATTGTGGTAAAATTAGAGGGGGGGGGGGAGAGAGGAAAGTGAGTGATATTTATAGCTTCATCGCGTGCGCAAGAATACTATGAGACGTAACTGGCTATTAACACAAATGTCTGCTGTACCAAACTGTCCGACGTACAACACCCAGTGTAGAGGGAGTACATGTTAAATATGTTCCAAAGTCCCTATGTTGCGTATGATGTCGACCTTAAGTATGCGTTGAGTGCCTACTCAGGTGTCGGCTCGTCATTTGACTGAAATTCTGAAATATGACTCCCGTTGCCAATAGCCTTCGAATAGTTCTAGTGTAACGATGATTCAACTCAACTTTAAATGTAGTAAAGAAATCAATAATTTATCTGACATAATCAAATATTGTAATAAATACTTTCACTATTAAAATAATTATTTTGGTATATTTCAAACAAGTAGTTTGTAACTGTCATCTAGAATAACTTCCATACACGATTTTAAAATCTTCGAAAAAATTCATTAAACAATACATTAGGTTCCAATTTGACCTTTAGTTGCTAAAACTGCCCATTTTATAACTTTTTTTCTCAAATTTAATTGATTTACTTTATCACTTGTTAAATTAATTAGCAGTTCGAAGAATAAAAATGTATTAATGTTACTTGCTCTAAAAATAAAAGCGAAACTTATCGTATCATTTTAGAAAATACTTTTACGAAGCAGGATTCACAATTGTCAAATAACTAATTAATAATTTGCATTTTGATGTCTTAATACAATTATACATTAATAATCCTTGAAATGTAAATAAAATAATTAACAAAATTATTTATCGATTAAGAAATTAAGAAATTACAACCCTGTCTCTGTAGCTTCTTTAATATACATACAATGCACCATAGAAATAACTTTATTGTTATTTATAATAAGACGTCGATGCCTCCTAACTATTACATGTCATAAAAATAAATATTCTTTTAAGTTTTATTTTCTTTTAAATAAATGTTTCTCGTTCGTTTATTTCCAACAGTGGAAATTTTTAATTAAAATGTAATTCTATTGTTATTTCAATTGTATTACATTTTTAAGTTTTTTAATTTTAACTGTACTTCTAATTCGAATTTTTTATTGAAATTTGAAATAAAGTTTAGTATGATTTTCTGCTTTAATTTTGCAAATTACACTCGCCTGTGCCACTTATAGTTTGGGATGTGAAAGTGGGTGACGGACAGATACAGCCGTTTTAAAAGTTTCCACTTTTAACGTTATAAACATGTTGTGGAAGCTAAAGGGATTCTTTTGTTGTTTAGAATGACATTGCAGTAGCACTGCGCCAAATATGGATTATTAAATTAGGTTGATGGATAAAAATCTATTTTCTACAGCCCGATTAATCTTTTTAGTAGCAAAACAAAAGAAAAAATAATGAATAAAATGTAGTATAACAAAAGAAAAAATAATGAATAAAATGTAGTATAACAAAAGAAAAAATAATGACGCTCCGAGCAGTTTACTTTGATTGGATATTTTGGGAAAAGCTGTTAGTTTAGGTTAGAAAAAGTCATAATTAATTCCAATACAAATAAAAAGTTCTCGTACGAGAACTTAGAAAAATATTAGTAAAAGACATAATTGATTTTAATATGAATTTTAATAAAGTTGACCTAGACACAACTCATTAATTAAACTAAATATCGCATGCATTTTTTTTATATCTACCTTACTATAGTTAAATTTATTTATTTCTAAAAATGAAAATAACAATATTTAAGTAGACACATTTTCATGAAACATCACGGAATGTTCAGATATTTTCAAGATAATTATTATACTGACTTCAAAAATATAATTTGTTTGTGCAACTTGTTTATGATGATTTAATAAAATAATATTTCATGATGGATGCAAAAAAGTAGCATAATGTTCTCAATATCATGTTTGTGAAACCTTTTTACAAATTTAACGTATGCATTTCACCATTTGAAATAGCAAATTAACGTTCATTTTTTTTTAATTATGTCGAGTAACTTACAAATTATTATAAAAAAACAGATTGTCTTTTTATTGAATCTTTTGCAGCATTTATTTAAAACAATCGCGTGTTTAAGTGTAATTCATTCAGTATTTTTTGACCTTGCATTCTTTGCGTGATTCTTTTAAATACACGACTAGAATAACATAATACTTTATTTTCTGCACTTTGTTGTTTTAACAGTCTTGATTTTTTAAAAGGTACAAGAAATAAAAAAAAACCTTAGATGAAAAATAAACAATGGAAGCGGAAAACAAAATTGCATTTGATATTTTTTCTAAGAATTGTATTTGGCTTAAATAGAAATTCTTGCTCACGATCTTTGACATAAATAACAACCTGTTGGACTTATTTGTTGTTAATTTAAATAAGTAGTTTTTTCATTTTTCTATAATTTTTTTCAGACAACATGATCATACTTATCTAAGGAAATTACAACGTGGTTATTTTTCATTTCTCAAATCATTGTATCTAAGCATATGTGACATTTTCGCATATTTTCATGGGTAGTGTCTCAACAATTAACAAAGAATACTACGTTAAACCTATTTATGGAAGTAAATTTGCTAGAAAGGTCATCCATGTGTTTAAATATCCAAAATTATGTTTACATGATTTATCTGATGTTTTTACATTTTTTAAAGTAATTAGCAATATGTAATTTGCGTTTCAGAACTTGTAACATATACTACGACGCATATTTTTGTCCATAAATAACGTCTTGATAGGGGTTAGGCGATACGCAGAATGGGACCAAATTAATGAAGCTCACAAAATCTTTATTGATCTCAAAGGCAAACAACTTTTTTCAATATTACCTCGTTTGTCTCTCTTGGAGTAGAACATTTTTGTTACTGAAAAACGGCTTGCTAAAATAGCTGCATACACTACAAATTTATGAATTTGAGATTGCAGCTTAAATTTTAGTTTAGTAATATTATTTAAAACAAATGATGACATATTTTTAGAAATAGTTTGCAAATGTTCAGAAAAAGTGTAATTACTAATACCTTATACTAGTACTCATAATTTCCCCTTAAATCAGCTTTTTGCATTGAAATTTTAAAGAAATATATTTCACATATAATCTGTTAAATGTTCAAAAAGTTTTGTTTTCCTTTACAGCTGTTATGAGTTTATGAGAAAATTAACTATAAGAACGGATTGCTATTTTTTTAGATTTTTATTTCTCTGAAAGTATTTTACTTAAGTGTTAGTTGTTCAAATCGGAAATTTTTAAGGAAGTACTTGCTTAGGAGGAATAATCATTGAATAAGTATTTAAGCTCCAGGAGGTGCAAATCCTGCTTTTTTGGTACCGTCTAATTGCTATCTATTCTATTTATGCACGAAAATATGTGTTATACTGTGTGTTACAAGCCTTCATAAACCAATTACATGTTTCAAAGTAGTTTTTAAGGAATGCCAAATGATCAGAAAAAATCAATGTCAAGATAATTTTGGGCATACGTGTATATTTTTGTGCATGCTTATTTTTAAATATAATATAGGCTATATTGTTTTGATTCTTACTGAAAGTGCAACTTTGTTTTGTTTCTATTTGAAAATTAGGCAGTCAGGCAGCAAGTCCAGAAACAACCAAGTCACGTAAAGCTAATGGTGACAAGAAGGATAATAATTCTCAAGCTCATAAGGCACCCAAGGTGATATACTTATTCCATATTATATTTGCTGTTTAATAATTAAAAAAATCGCATATTACATGAATTCATTTAAAATTTAAGGTAAACTAATATAATGTTATTACACGAGACAATTCTTAAAATATTTTAAAAGTTAATTAGGATTTCCGATTATCAATTACTACAAAAATATGCTTTAAAAAAATGAAGTTTTAAATTGTAATTGATAGCCCTTGTATTGCACTAAAATAACGTTACTCAACCAAACTTTGCATATTTTTCTATTTCATAATTAAAAAAACCCACTCTACATCATAATCCTATATACTTATTTATTAATTTATAAGTTTTAACTGTCCCTGAAATTGTCACCTTGTTTACAATATGCATTATAGAAACAGAGGGCTTTAACCTTATCATTATGATATCCTTGCCAAGAGTAGGCAGAAATAATACGGAAAGAGCACGAAAACTGATGTTGAGTGATTTCTTCCAATTCGACATGGTTCGGGCGTCGCGCCGGCTTCGTTTGTCTGCTTGTACGGGCGCCTATCAAAAGCGATAAGGTTAATGTCTAACCTGATTAAATCATCACTTGGATTTTTCAGGATTTGAGTACATTGGTTAGAAACATTACTTGATCCCGAATGAAATTTTGGGAATTTAATTTAACTTTTCAAAGTTCCATACGAGAATAGATAATAACTGATGAAATTTTCATCAAATACCTTATCTAGTGTTACAGCAAGCGCGACAAATAATTTCGTTAAATATCAGGCTTTAAACAGACAAATACGTATTCAGGATACAACCGTAAACAATGCGTTGTTTTCTGTTTAAATACGATCATTTCTGTAATAAATGCGTGAATTTCATTTAAAATATGGTTTCATTCCTTAAAATTCACTGAAACTTTTTAAAATTTGGGAAATTGGAAATTTTTAAAATTGGAATTATTCTGGGTTAGACGCAACTCGAACCCGCAACTTTGAAGTTAGAAGTGAAGCCCCCTAACATCTCGCCGGAGAATCTTACTATGGTTTTGAAACCAAAAAGAAACAATATATTTGACTTTAACATACCTCCAACGTCATTTAACAAAGTCATTGAGATCATGTTTTGGAGAAAACGGTTGTAAACTATAAACGAGTTCAAAAAACGGTTCAAGAACACATAGTAAGATATCAGTTAAAAGTAGAAATAGCGAGACATTTCCGTAAAAGTGACGATTTTTTTTAAACATCAGAATGGCTCGCGTATCTGAGAGTTACATCCGAATTTTCTATATCTACATCGTAGGTGATTTTGGTTGAATTGCGCAAAACTAGAATATTTTATGAATTATTTATTGTCATATATTCAATTTAATTGGTTTGATTTGAGTCCGATAAAGTAATGGTTTCCTAAGATAACGGCACCGTCACCGTAACTTTACGCGTGACGTCACAGATTCACTCCGCTACCATCCCGTTCATAATGTTTACGGTCAATGTGGTTTCCTCGAAAAAGTGTGGAAACGTAATCCTCAACGAATCCAAACGAATTAAACCGGCAAATCGTAATTTTTTAGTCGGTTCGTGACTTGAATCAATAAAAATGAGTTTGGATTATGAAAATTTAGCTCTGCTAATCCTGATGGAGGAATCGGGATCGGATTTAGAAAGTAGCCGGCCAAGTGAAAGCGAAATTTTTAAGCAAAAGTAGTCTTTACGTGTCCGAAAAACGTGTCAAGAAGAGTCGGAAAAGCAAGTCCGTACATGACGATGGTACAGATCCGTCACGCTTACGATTAACGTGTTGTTAGAAAAACATCGCCAAACATTTGTACGTTAAAGCTTTCATAGTCATACGTTACCGTTACGAATCTGGCGAGTGACGGCACCGTAATCTTAGGAAACCATTAGTTGAGCGTTGCAATTGAATTTTTAAATTGAACATGCAATATTGTTAAAAAGTTAAATTTCAGCTAGTGTATCCTAAAGGTACGCGCGGCTGTTCGTGTTGTTTTTGAGCTCGTATCTTCCCGATGGTTAAAGTGCAGCATTGAACGTTAACTATAACCACAGTGTGCTATAGTCCTGCTTAGTTCGCAAGCCAGGAGGTCACATATTTCTGGACACATATTTCCTCGACTGGTGTCAAGGAAACGGCGGAGCGTCTTCGTTTTTTCATTTATTCACTTGAGATAAGCGTAGTACAAACAAGAAGGGGGAAGGAAAGCCCAGGCCATGTCCTTGATAACCAGTCAAGGGGGAAATAGAAAAAGTGTGATCCATAGGCCTGCGAAATATACAAGTACGAACTAAAGTCCAAATATAATGCCACTAAAAGCCAGGCCTGGGTGGTAACGGGTTACAGTAACGCATTACTTCTAATAATTACTGTTTACAGTAATCTTATAGGTAATTCGCTACATTTGAGAACCCAGTAATTTTACAGGTAATTCGTTTCATAATTTTCAAAAAAGTGATATTTTGTTACAGTAACGAGTTACTTACATTAATTTTATCATTAACACTCTAATAAATGTAAAAAAAAAGCATTCTTTAAAGAAAACCGAATTAAAAAAAAAACTTCAGATACTCTTTGCTTAAAGGAGAAATATTGTTCCCATAAAAATATAAGGTTCCCTACTGATGGCAGTGATTATGAACACTCATCTAGCAGTGATGATGATTTTTTTGAGAATGTAAAACTAGACATTCTTCCGCCGAAGCTGATTTAGAGTTCTCTACATTTTCACAAAGTAACGACCATATGACTTGCATTCTGTTAGTCATTATGCTTTATTTTTCGAAAAATTTGTCGCAAAAAGTAATCTTAAAAAATAATTGTAACTTGTTACTTTTGGAAATTAGTAATTTTACAGGTAATTAGTTACTTTTTATGAAAAGTAATTGTAATTATAACGAGTTACATTTAAACAAGTAACGGCCCAGCCCTGCTAAAAGCTTTTACTTCCCTTTTGTTTAGGAAATATCTGAGAAAAGTGCTAAAGTGGCGTCTGATGCTGCTGCCAACGGCCCTGGTTCCCCGACCGTCATTGTCACCAACCGGGGCAGTGCTAAAGGCAATGCTCCAAACGCCTCAGCCAGGGTGTGAGAGAAAGGAAGTTTCTGGTTTCACAATTACACATTGCGTCTTGTTTTATTTCAACTCTTTAAGGGTAGAATCCAGCGAATGTGGGTGACGAAGAGGGATAGAAGGCAATGCTTAGGTTCGAAAGTTGAAACAGAGCATTCGATTCTATCTCTTTCGTTAGGTGGCAGGAAATTTCAAGTTTATGATTTATCCTTAAAAGAGCAAGGAACAAACTTCTATACACTTAAATTACTCTAGAATGTCTTGTAAGGTTTGGGTGAAACGAGTAAATTGTTTGTGTCACCTAATAAGCTATCACTTAAATATCATATTATAAGCTTGAAATTATTGAGAAATTTATCAATGTTCTTTAACAGGGTCTTTTTTATAACTTTAAATATATAAAAGTCTGCTCATTTTTCAGTCTGAAGGATGTAATAAAATTTGTTAAAACCCTTGCTCACTATTTAGGGCTTCAGAAAAAAGAATTTATGTTCTTTATTCATCTAAAGGATACAGGCCGTACATATTTATTGTGTCCACCATGCAAAACTGCATGGAAGTCCATAATTATACCGTCAATATTTAATGAAAAGGAAATTTACATTATAAATATTGTAATGAAAATGCAAATATCTCTATCCTTATATTTTTAAAACTTTACAGCTAATTCTAAATTTATATCTGGGCCATGGGGTTTCTAAAAGTAAATAACGTTCTGTACTATTGCTTAACTAGACGCTAATTATTTAACCCAAAATGGCCAAAAACGTCCTCCTTTACACTATCTGCAGCTAATAGTTATTGTTTGCTCTACAACATAACGCTTTTTCCTCTTGCTACCTTCGGTCCTTTTTTTTACATAAAATCTAAAAGCCTCAGCCATTGTGACTGTTCGCAGCACATGCCATGCTTTTCATATCACTGGGACCATTGTATTATTAGTATAAACTACAATGTTCAACCACAGTTTCAAATGTTGTTCAAAATATGCTAGTCAATGTTGAGGGTTCTATTCGCTTTGTCGTAACGGAATATGTTGTTGCTAGGAAAGCATTGTAAATTTGTACGCTTGCTACAAAATTAAAATAACGCTTGTGAAATTCATATAAAGAATAAGTATATAATGTTGAAACTTTTCTTTATTTGAAAGAGATCTTATAAGACACAATAGTTCCTTCTTCTTTGTAAAAATAGTAAACGTATGCATAGGAAACTTGTAGAGTAAGCGTGTTTT
This sequence comes from Hylyphantes graminicola, assembly GCA_023701765.1. Lineage (NCBI taxonomy): Eukaryota > Metazoa > Arthropoda > Arachnida > Araneae > Linyphiidae > Hylyphantes > Hylyphantes graminicola. Next base: position 25,157,219 of record CM043122.1, read on the forward strand.
TAGTATTTAGCTGAAGGAAACCTCATAGTCAGGCTATGTCAGAATACATGAAATTCACTTTCAGATTGGTTTAAGTGAAACAATTCTGGTTACCTACTTTTCAAGTTATCTTGAAATCAGCCGCTTTAGCATAATAATAATAATTATAATAATAATAATAATAGACTCGCACTATGAGAATATGTCACCATTCTCTTTCTAATATCACTGTGTTATTAAGACTGTACGTAAAGTATTATTTAAATTTCAATTACATCTAGTATACACTCCGTGCCAACCTAACTTGGGTAAAAACAAAGAGTAAAAAGGCAGGTTGAAAAGCGCGGTTGGTTCGTTAGTTGGAAACTCTTGTAAGGTAATATTTACATACAAAATGATCAGAAAACAATTTAACCAAAATACACATTTCATTCAGATAAAATTGCCAAATTTTCTGAAATAATATTCAAATCTGTTGAACCGTAAATGAAATTAATGTTTTAAACATGTTTTCTGGATGGATTCACAAATAATTTATGGAACTCTTTACATCCGCGGAAGGATCTCCTCCGTAGCATATTTCTATTTAATCAACTTAGGTTGGCAAGGAGTGTAGTTAAGTTTATTGTTCTTTAACTATATTTTGATTATGTGTTAGATTTTTATGACTTATTAATCCTGTAAATCTTGCAAATGCGAATTCACAAGCCAAGCCACTTCTTTATACAAATATGGTCATTGATAACAATTACCCATTACTAACTTTAACGTACTATCGGAATGGCATGTGCGTTCCTTGCATTTATAATTGTACCCTTTCTTACACGAGCTCACATCGGACATGTTGAAACAGTCCTAGTTATAGAGTCTAGCATGTATGACCATACGTCGAAATTTTGTGAATACAAAATATGTTGCTAAAACGTGTCATATTTATGATAAACCGGATGAGTTTTAAGCACCGATTAGAGGTATAGCATCCCGTTAGCATATCCTCATATCTATATTTACAATTTGGATGCTAAAATATGCCTTGTACATATAATTATTATTCAACATACGAGTGGTTAGGTGGAGAAGTTTTAGTAAATTAAGCATTTATTTTCCCTTCTTTTATAGTATAAATCAGCACTAATATATATATCAGCATATATATATTTTTGGTTTTGTGAAAACATTTTATTAGTCCTCGCAGTCACGTTAACACATGATGCGAATAGTTGTAGTGCGTCTTGAGCCGAGACACGGTTTTCAAACAAATTTTTCTCTTAATATAAATGTCTTTTACTAAATAGCTAAAAAAATTAAAGAAGGCACTTTGTAAGTAAAATCCCGATAATTCACTTTTCTCTGATTATAAACAAGGATTATAAACATTTTACCCACGGTAGAAGTGTACTTTTTTACGATCATTAGCTAAAGGATCAGTTATTGCCTCTCTGATTAAGAAATGCTCCAAAATAATCGAGTATTAATGTTTTGGTTGCTAATTATAGAATATCTAGTTTCTTCTTTATATTGAATTAAAAAAATGTCCTGAACAAAATCAAAATATTTTGAAACAATCATTCCGCAGTGTGTCTTAGTTTCCGGTTTAGTTAAATAAGCTTGGGTACTAGAATTATCATATTTTCTTTGTACGACCGTAATTTCAGTATTTTTTGATAATTTCCCCAAATTTAAATGTTAAAAAATGTAAAAATAAGAAAGGTGAACCAAGAGTGTATAATGTTGAAATTGAAAGCTAACAGCAGTATCTTCGTAAAAAACGGTTTCTTTTAGAAACTACAGCAAAGATTTTTTTTTTAAATTTAGGAAATACGATATATGAAACATATGACAAAAATTATAATACCCTCTCAAAAGTTTTATTAACATTTTAAATTTATTCAGAACGTAAAAATAATTATCCTTGCACTTAATTTTTACATCTGCATGTGTGCACAAGGGGTTAATGCCTTAATTCTTATGGTGCATTTTTGGAAGAAAAGTTTCTTCCCAATATCTTGTAATCACTACCCATGAATCTTTCTTCGAATATTTGCTTTAATTTTTTTATTGCTATTTTATTATTTGAAAAAAAAAAAACCTTAAATTTGTACTTCTGTGTATGTGCTATGTACTTTTTACTTGATTCAAAATGAATTTGAACTTATTTTTTTAATATTTTCTGTAACAGTATGATACGACAGTTGTAGATAATTTTCATCTTTAATTACTTTAAAAAAGTAAATTCAGATTGCTTTTGTTTTTATTAATAGTATAAAGATTAATTTATTTAGTTCCTATTATACGCACCATTTGTGTCCGTAAAGTCTCTGTAAACATATATCTGTATACTATCAGTGTTGTGATAATATTAGTTTGGTTACAATTAAGTCAAAGTGTGCTTTGAATGTTATTATTGAAGAGTTTAAGTACGATAAATTAATTTGAATATTTTAAGTATTGATTTATTTGAATTTAAAAACTAATATATTTTGAATACGTTAATTAATTGAAAATTATGACAGAGCTTTTTTGGGTATAAATTATTTTAGTCTTATTTTAGTTAAAAATACAAGATAGATAAATCATACAAGTGATTCCAATAAGTTTCTATCTATTTAAGAGGGCAACCATTGTGTAGAAAATATGTAAGAAAATAGCCTTATACATAGGATGCATGTTCATACCGAAAATATGGGGCATTGGATTAAAAGTGTCGTTTATAATCAGCTTAGTAACTAAATCCTGATAAGTAAGAATATTACAGCTTACATTACAATGTTAACGCCAGTGTAAACAAGAATAGTGACATCTAAGACTTTCTTAAACTGGCGTTTAACAAGTACGCTTACCAAAGCAATCTATGTCCATATTGATTGACTAACAAATTGTTAATAAATGTGTTATAAAAAAGGAACAGGCATCATATTTAAGAGTCTATGGTAAAAAATTCAAGTATAATAAGAATAAAATGTAGAATCTCGATTAACCGATGAATATGTCGTTACATTTAATCAAAATTAAGCGAGCAACAGTTAATAAATAAATTAAATAGAAATTGTAAGTACATAACAAGGTCAATTTAAAACTTGCATATTTTAATAAATATCTTTTAATATAGCATATCAAAATGTATTTAACAACAAAATGTATTGTCATATCATTGTGCAAACATATAAAAAATGAATAATCTTTATCTAATCAATTAGCAATTTATTAATTAAATTTTTATTAATTAGCAACTAGAAGGCAGGTCAGTGACTTAATCCTAGTACGTCCCACTTTGCAGTAAAACCCATCGCACACGAAACAACTTTTTAACATTTGAAAGGAATTCAAAACTTTTAATTTTTTAGTTAGACATGATAAAAAATGTTTGTTATTTACTTTTTATCCGAAGTCGGTTAATCGAGAGTCAAGAAATCTTGGAAGAAGTTTGTTTTTATGAAATTTAATATTTTTGTACAATATAGGGAAGTGATTTCTTATTTCCCACTTCGTGCCATATTGTACGTCTATTAAAATTCATATCGTCAATTGAAATGCTAAAAGTATAAAAATATTTTTGTTGTATTTCTACGTATATATGGATTGATGTCTCTTGAAATTTTGATAACTGTTTTTTTTTAATGTCTGTTTAATGAGTTCCGAACAGAATGATATGAAATGAAGCCATGGATGGGTTAAGGCAAAATATTTTGCGAAAAGAATTTTGACCTTTTCATGGAAATTTATCTTTTACTCAATCGATAGCTCTGTCTCTTGGCGAATATTTTAACTATTAGTTAACCATCCTGTTATTCATCTTCAAAACAAAATTCAATTGCTCTATAAGTGCTCCTGTCAAATTTCACATCATTCTGACTAGTATTGCTTTTTTTACAGCTTTTCAAAACTTAGCTTTAATTAAAACTCGTTGAAATGGTATTTCTATATCATTTTAAAACAATAGGTTGGAAACAAAAATTTACCAACATATTAAATTATACTTTTCGATTATTCTGTATGGAAGTAAAGATTTATATGGTTGAAAGATAAAATTAGAATTTGTGTAAGGCATTGGTTAAAATGTAAGATCCGCAAGTGTTGTATTAACTAAGAGAGTATAAAGTTTTTTCTTTGTAAATAAGGTACCTGCATACGTTGGAATGGTAAATTTTGAGGGAAAAGTTAAGATTTTTTTTACTTCTTGCACTTTTGGGTCTCTAAAAGAATAAAAACTTTTTTAATGCATTAAATAGTAAAAGAATGTCAGACATTTTAATATTAGGATACAATTCTGCCTTTATAAGAGAAATTGTTTACTTATAAACGTTCAGTTAAGATGTTTTAATCAATGTTTTTAATTTTTCCGGAATATTACTTCCACTCAAATATCGATGTCAAGAAAGAATTAAATATCGAAAACTTTTTCAATTGTAATAAACTATTAATATTTTAAATAGATAATTTAGTTTTATAAGGAACCGATAGAACATCGAAAAATGCAATATGATAGCAATTGTTTCGTGAGAAAATGTAAGATAACATTTTAAATGTATGGATAAACTCCTAAAAATATGAACACTTATTCAGAATTTTTCACTTTATTTAAAATTTATATTTAAATGATTGTTAATGAATTATTTCTTTTGCTGAGAATACTACCTAAATAAAATAAATTGTTTATATATTGTATTTTCTTCAAAATTCTTCAACTGTAAGCAGGTACCAAATATTTTTTCACGCATTTTTGAATTTAAGACTTCGAAACGTAAAAGCCCAAATATTGTAAAAGAGCATGGTTTTTAAACTATAAAATTTTACTATTCAAGAGTCTTCAAAAACTGTTTTCTTCTTTGTAAGTATAAGTACGCTGACTAAAGTTTTATATAATGGGTTTGAATTTAAAATATATTGCGGTCAAAAATGGGTTTTTGAATAACTTTCTTTGTTATTCTAGTCGATATATGATTAATTTTAAATATTTTCCCCAAATTTTTTACATAATCTTGTTTTTACCTGTATTAATAATATTCACTTAAATCAATGTTATTTTTATTTTGTGAATTTATTAAAAGTAAAGGCTTAATTATCATATTATTCTGTCTAATTAATCAGTTTCAGACGCATCTTTCATTGAACTTTATTTTCTTTTGTTTTTAAATTGAACTGTACAGGTGGATGCGCTGGAAAACTGAATCAAAAATTGCAAAGAAACTGGGACCAAGCTAATGACCCTGCACTTCAATGCACATGTACACAATGGAAAATTTTAGGAATTTTTATACTGCTTTTGCACATATTTCGTGTATAGTTTTGAACCCAGGAATAAAGGATTTTACTCTATGCGTTGTCCTGTCTTTTTAAATACTGTTGCATTATTGTAAATAAGCAATAATTAAAAATGATTATTATAATATTTTATAGTTAATACTTACTCTCAGGTGTAGGCTCGTCACTTGACTGTAGTTCAGAATCACGATACGTCGTCAATTGCTCTCATGCATAATCTTTGTTTTTTAGTAGCTCTAGTGCGAGCATGATTCAACATAACCTTATTATAGAAGCCTTATATAACCTTATATATTTTACAGCTTTTATTACATTAAAACTTAGTTAATATGAAATACACATTAGGCTATTTAAATGCGATGGCTTTAAATATACTTTTTGTAACAATACGATTGAAAAATACAGATTCTGAGATTTGCATGCATTATAAATTAAGTTGAAGATATTTTAAATATTTTAATGCAAAAAAATCGTGTGCATATTACAGATTCATCGGAAAAACAATTTTTGTCTCATAGAAATTAACCACTTTGCATTTTTAATTTGTTTGAAAGTATAATATATTCAACGATATTAATCTTTCCGAATGCTAAATTTATACAATGTCCCTATAGGAAGGAACAGTTATGTCTTTTGAATAAAAATGAGGTCAAAGTCAAAAAAGTTCTAGTAAGAAAATGTTAGTGACAGTGTAATTTCCTTTTTTCGTCATAAATGATTGAGTCTCGGTATTTTTTAGGAATCTACAAGAATAGAAGCATATCAGTTATTTACATTTTAGGCATGGAAATATTTCTTAAATTTCTATTATAAGGGGAGTTAGGATCTTTAAAATCGCAAGGAATATATTTGTATAAAACTCATTTATATTGAAGCCCACTCATTTCTGCTTAATATATAGTATTATTTATACTTCTAAATTTTTATTTAGTTCTTAAAATATTAAAAAAAACTTCATGGTATTTTAAGGGTATCTGACCAATACTTGGTTTTTACAATAGTTTCGATAACATTTATCATTGTATTTTATTAGGTTTGGTTTTTATGTAGATTTCACAAGAAACTATCATGTGCGCTACCCAAAAATGAATATTATAGATTTCAAAACAAGATTTATGAAATATTTTTATGGTTCTTTTTTCATGCTTTCTTTTTAATATAGCACTGGAAAAGGTTATTCGTGATGCGAATATTAACACTAGGGGTACAGCTGGAAAAAAAAACGTTCAACCCTTCGTTTCTCGGCTGCTAGTGGTCAAGGAACTTTATGAAAAGTGTCATTTTTCAGGAAATAGCGTAAGGATTTTAGAAATGGCAACAAAAATTGCACAAGGGGTCGTCTTCATATTAAAATAAGTACCAACTTTGAAAATTCCATTGGCAACACCTAATTTTTTTTTACATAAAAATGTTCAGCACCTTCAAAAGCCCATGTATAAAAAAGTATTATCTAGTTTGCATTATTTGTTGAGATAATTAAAGCATTAATTTTGAACTCGTTTAGGGGGAAATCTCTAAAGTAAAAACAGTAATATTTGGGTTGCGTCTTTTCAAAACAACAAACTAGCTGGGTTAACATAATCTCGCCAACAGATGCTAGAATTTAACCCTCTTCACTAATATTGTGATTTTTTTAATGTTTTTTTATTTTGGATTTTAAAATTCAGAAATAAAATAAAGACTAGAAGATAAAAAGTTTTAATTTTAATTTAAGTCGCATATACAGTTATTTATAACGAACAGATTTTCAAATGCGATTAGTTATAATCACATTGACAAACATGATTATTGCATTAATGTTTCACATTTTATATGCAAATTTTTGTTTCATTCATATTGCTGCAAAAAGTTTGTTTAAAATTTGTCGCCCTTTATCGGTAATATAAACCTCGTTTTACAAAACGAGGGTTACAACCTTACACGGTGGAAAGCAAAATAAAAGTATTCAGAATGATTTGGCAATGATTTTTAATCAAGGAAAGTGGTCACTAATAATTTTAAATAAGCAATGTGGTAACAATAAAATGTACTGAAAACCGAATTCCAATAATATTTTAGCATATTTATTTTTTATATTAAACTCACTTCTTGAAATTGTATTGGAAATAACACATATTTAAAAACATAGTAATCGATATAATTTAAAGTTAATTCGACAAACAAAATACATTGCATGCACTTGAAATAAGAAAAGATTTTTAGATTTTTTTCAGAAATCAATAATTTGAATAAACATTTATCAACAAATGCTTTTCAACCACCAAACGATAATGCAAGTTAGGATCGAATTCACCAAGTAATTTTTTACACGATCCCTTATGACTTATGACATTTGTAGGGGGGCAATGAAAGCCGAGCACTGCGACCAGAGGTCTATTGTACTGTCCCCTGGAAATAAGAATAAATCCCTGCCACTTTATGAAAAGAGGCCTGTAGCTGAAGCAAAGTTCAGCAAGGACCGAATTGGAATGTCTTGAAGCTCCCAGGGTTCAAGTAAATGACGACCAAGGTGTTCAAATCTATAAGCAGAGAAGTATTCACACTCGCAAAGAATGTGAGCAGCAGTTTCTTCCTTGAAACTACAGCCCCTGCATAAAGGATCATTAGAAACCCTCATAATTGGAAGATGCCTTCTAAGAGTACAATGGCCCGTAAGAAGACCAACAGCTCTACGAATACCATTACGATTAAGCCCAAGAAGCTCCTTATGGCGAGAGCTTGGACAGCCGGAATTAAGCTCTCTCGCCTGTCGTTGGTTAGTCGAGTTGAACCACTCGTTGAACTGAATATCTCTAAAGATAGAGTAGACAGTCCCTCTAATGCTCTCACAGGAGATGCCCAGGGCTGGTTCTGGACCAGCAAAGGGGGTATTAGAACCCAATCTAGCCAACTTATCAGCCATTTCATTTCCCAATATCCCAGAGTGGCCAGGGACCCATGATAATGTAACCGAGTTGGAAGAAGCAAGACTACAGAGATTATTGTAGCATTCCCAAACTAGAGGCGAAGAGTAGTTGGGCTTTAGCAGAGCAAGTAGTGCGGCTTGGCTATCAGAACAAATGAAAATAGTCTTGTTGTGATAGTCCCTGTGCAAGCAAATATAGCAGCACATAAGGATGGCGAAAATCTCAGCTTGAAATACTGTGGAGTAGCTACCAAGAGGAAAATACAGTTTAGTCTCATCCGATGGGCAACACACTCCAGCACCAGTGGAATTCCCCATTTTTGAACCATCGGTGTACCAGACAACATTGTTGTCAGTGCAGTAGAGGTCATTATACCAAACACAACGTGATGGAAAGAGGACTTCAAAAGGTTTATGAAAACCAAATTTGACCTGCATGAAGTCACAGGGCATACTGAGGGAGTAATGCTCCATGATATTTTTGTTCAAAGAACCCCATGAAAGATAGATGGAGTAGTCTTTCCATAGACCAAGGTTTTTTAGCCTTCTTACGCAAATGATAGCCTCAGCCTCAATGCGCATATGCAAAGGAATCATCCCCAGGAGCAATTCCAAGGTTGCAGAAGGAGTTGTTCTAAGGCAACCCGAAATTGAAACACAAACCATCCTTTGGATTTTTGCGAGATTCTGCTGGCAGACAAGTGATTTAGTCCTAGACCACCATACGACTGAGCCGTAGGTGATAATAGGGCAGATGATCATAGAGTAGATCCAATGGATAACCTTAGGTTTCAGGCCCCATGTTCTTCCAATAGCATTTTTGCAGCTCCAGAAAGCTCTTTGGGCCTTGCCAATGCAAAAATCGGCTTGCTTAGACCAATTCAGCTTTTTGTCAAAAATGATGCCCAGGAATTTTACTTCGTCGGAACAAGCAGGAGTCTGGCCAAAGAATTTGATATTAACGACAGGAATGGTTGTCTTTCTAGTGAAAACTACCATCTTGGTTTTTTGTGGGTTAACAGAAAGCCCTTCACGGTTACACCATGCTTCTATATCCCGAAGAGCCTTGTTCATAATGTCACAAAGAGTGTCAATGAATTTGCCCCTCGCAACGATTACAACATCATCTGCATAACCAATGCAGGAAACACCAGAATGGGTGAAGATGTCAAGAAGAGAATCAACCACCAGGCACCACAGGATTGGGGACAGAACTCCCCCTTGTGGACATCCTGCCACAGCCTGAACAGTCAGGCTGTCACCAAGTAAAGAGGCACTAACAAGCCTTGACGAAAGAAGATTATAAATCCAATTGACAATGACTTTGTTGACGCCTCTGAGCTCAAGAGCCCGAATGATAGAGTCGGTGGGAACTTTATCAAAAGCTCCTTCAATATCAAGAAAGACAGCAATAGCTGTCTCTTTGGCATTAATATTCTTCTCGAGGGTGAAGGAGAGGTCATATAATGCCGTATCAGTGGACTTACCTGGTTGATAAGCATGCTGAGAAGCGGACAGGGGAAACCCTGATAGAACAGACTCTCTGATATATTTATCTATGAGCTTTTCTAAAGTCTTAAGAAAGAAAGACGAAAGACTTATGGGTCTGAAAGACTTGGCCTCATAGTAATTGTCTTTCCCAATTTTTGGGATAAAAATTACTTTTGAATGATTCCAAGCAGAAGGAACATGCTCGTAAGCAATGCAGGCTCTATAAATTTTACAGAGAATAGGAACCAGAATAGGAATCCCCTTGATAAGGAGAGAAGGGAAAATCCCGTCCATACCGGGGGATTTAAATGGACTATGCGAATTGATGGCCCACTTGACTTTGTCAGGGGTAACAATCGTATTAGCGGTAACCCAGTTGAACTTATTGATCAGGTTAACATTCCGAGTTACAGCGGTGTCAGCATCTCTAGAGCCAGGAAAGTGAACTCTGAACATTTCGTTCAGGATCTCCCTACCAGAGCAGGCAAAATTGCCATTAGGGAGCTTGACCGTGTTAAGACCGCAGTTCTTATCTTTGGTCATTATTTTGACGATTTTAGAAATTGCAGGAACATCCTCAATACTGTCGCAAAAGGATTGCCAGGACTTAAACTTGGCAGTTCTAACTGCCTTGTTGTAGTCTGTGAGGGCAGAGCGATACTCAGACCACTTACCTTTCTTTTTGGCTTTGTTAAAAAGCCTTCTGCATTTGCGTCTTAAAGAAGAAAGTTCTTTATTCCACCAAGGAACTACCTTACGTGTGGTAACACGAGAAACAGGGCAATTTTGGTGGTAAGATAGCAGAATGGCATTCTGCAGTTTGTCGACTGCCATATCAACATCAAAAGAAGAGGAGAGCTTACCAGGTAGACCAGATGTCTCCAACTCCAGCTGCACTATGTAGGAATCCCAGTTGGTGTTAATTGGATTCCTACCCTCAGTTAGGATCCGCGAAGGACCTAAAACTGAGAACATAATTAGTTTGTGATCGGACAAAGTAATTTCGTCTGAAACTTTCCAATTATGAACGCAGTCAGAGCAAATATGATTGCACAAAGTGATATCAATGACCTCACTACGATTGGTATAACAAAGGTAGGTTCATTGCCGATATTGAGAATACTTAAGTTATAATTAAGAATATGTTCAATAAGAGCCTCACCCCGTTTGTTGCAGTCACTGCTGCCCCAGAGGATGTGATGCGAATTTGCATCAAAACCAAGAATGATTTTTGTTTGCTTTGCAGCACAAAGCTCTAAAATATCAATGATGGTATTTGAGAGCGGATCAGGATTTTCATAGGGGAGATAAGCAGAGAGCAAAATCATCTCATCCCTAGGACCTTGAGAGGTGTTGTAGAGTATTAACCTTAGAGTTTACAAGAATGCAACTTCTGGGTTTTACGCAATTTCTATCGTAGAAGGTATTAAAACCTTTTATCCCTAAACCCATAATTTTACTGTTACGGATCCAAGGTTCTTGCACAAGTGCTATATCAAAAACACCAGTAGACAGCTTTTTGCTAAGGATAGCAGAAGCAGCCTTACTATGGTGTAAATTAATTTGGCAGACATTAAGATGAGAGCACATAATGCTAAATGAAAAGTCAGAGGAGCTAATTTGCTCCTTCATCCTCCTCCATTAGGATGTGCTCGTCGCCCTGAGAAGAGGGTGATGCTTTCATTGTGGAGCCTGAACTGATAGAGTAAGTATCGAAGTTCAATGCTTCAAGAGCATCCAACACTGATGAACTGTCCTCCTTCTCAGAAGAGGAAGGAGAATCAACTATAGTGTCAAGTTTAACAGAGGTATTTTCCTCCACAACAGAAACAGATTGAGAACTAACCTGAGTGGGTGGAGGTTGGTCATCAGCGGATTGACTCTCCATTTCCTCAGGAGGAGCGGGAGTCTGTTCCACTTCTGGAGTCCCTTTAGAAGGGGGGTTGGGGTTGGAGAGGATCTTGAAGACCCCTCTATCCAATCCCGTGTAGGCAGCAAAGACGGCAGCTTTGATTGCTTCAACGGACTCGAAGCTGACCTCGAAGATCCAGCGTATGGAGAGGGGTTCCACGTATCTGTTGAGAACGCGAAACTCCAACGCCTTCAAGTCCGGATTGAAGCGGTCCATCCGCTTCAGCAGGTCTCGACCCTCCGACGTGAAAACATCCTTGGTACGGAAGGCCACTTTGACCGGCTTGGGCAGGTCGTTGGCGCTGATGACTTTGAGAGTGAGGCCGGGGAAGAGAAGTTGGTTGCCATCGAACCTCTTCTTCACCCAGTCCGCCGTCGTGGAGTCATCGCACTGTATGACAAGGGCTCCTGCGTTGATAGCAGAACCCTGTATCTTCGGCAAGGGCTCCCCCTCCTTGCTTTGGTCGATTTGATTCAGAATAAACATCTGAACCGCATCAGCCTCAGCCTTACTGATCTTGTCAGTGGGGAAGGCATCCTTGATGACTGCCAGCTTCTCCCCTTTGACCGCACTGGCAAAAGATGGAGGACCGACGTCCGTGCGTGGTTTCTTCCGGTTGGCCACCAGGTTGGGGGATGGTGTGGAACCAGCGGACAATTGTCTTTTGGTGCTCACGCCGCTCGTCCCTCCGGTAGTTGCCCCGGGAGTGCTTGGGAGTGCCTTGGTTTTGGCAGCCTCAGCTCTCTTCTGCGCCTTCCTGAGATTGCGCTTCTGGCTTTTGGTGAGTACTTGTCTGAACCCACCGCTATTGTCAGTGTGTTGCTTGCTAGCGCTTGCAACGCCACCGCCTCTAGCTGTCTGGTCCAGACTTTCCTCACTTGAGAACAGGGTGGGGTGATCCGGTGCCGTCCGGGGACGTACCAGATCCTGATTTGGAGATTTTTTTGTTTGGGTGCGTTTTTACCTGAAGACCCTTGTTGTGACATTTTCATAGGTAAAAGCAGAGGTTTGGGGGTTGAAGGAAAATCCTCCCCAGAACACAGAGGGCCCATAAAGCAGGGCTTGCCCCAGAGTCAACAGTCAGCAGTGACCTCGGAAGAGCCCCCCACTCTGCCCTGCAGGACCCCATCCAGGCACCACCTGGAGCTACAAGACAGGCGAGATTATACACCAGCTGATAGAGCAGCCAGGATATGCTGGTTAGGCTACCCCGGGCTCCTGTACTATCTGGCGGCCTGAGACGCAAAACTCAGCTTTTCTCCTGTATCCTCTACCGACTGCCTTCTCCGAGACCCAGCCTCACAGACCCAGTGGCCCTCAGGGTTTCAAATACCTCCCCCCCCCCATGTAGTAGATTTAGCGTAACCCAGGGTGCACCACGAGGAGGCCTACTACATTACACCCCAAAAACGATCCCTAAAATTCGTCTTTTTCAGTTTTTTTACAATAACTCCGCAAATAATTGTTTTTGAATTAAAAAAAAAATTGGGATTTTGGTTCTACTTGATCTACTTTATCGATTTATGTAAAAAAAAATTAGGGTTGCTATTCATGTTTTATTTTTTATTATTTAAATTTAAATAAAAAATTATTAAAACTGAAAAATTGATGAAAAAACTTGTGTGATTTGTTCTTGGAAGATTAAGAAGTATGTAATAAAAAAAAATTCTTTAATTCCTTTTATTTGTGGAGGTATGGAAAAAAAGTTTATGAAACTTTTTTAACATTATGGGCGTTCAACTTTGAATGATTATTTAGCTTGGCAAATAATGCAAAGTAAATAATTCTTTTTTATACATGGGGTATTTTGAAGGTGCTGAACATTTTTTATGTAAAAAAAATTGGGTGTTGCTATTGGAATTTTCAAAGTTGGTACACATTTTAATATGTAGACGACCCCTTATACAATTTTTGTTGCCAGTTCTCAGTTTCTTACGCTATTTCCTGAAAAATGACACCTTTCACAAAGTTTCTTGTCCAATAGCAGCCGAGAAACGTGGGGTGGAACGTTTTTTTCCCCCCAGCTGTACCATCTTTTATAAATCATTTCTGATTTTAGTCTTTTTGTCTTTGGAGGTAGCTGCAAATCGAATAATACAGGCAATTAATGACTCCAAAACAAAATATGTGCCTGTACAAAAAAACACTATCAAATGACACACTCAATGATTAGGAAATTGGCTCTCATGCATTGAAACTGTTAGCAGTTTTACTTACAAGGATGTTATGTTAACAACAAGAAGGACATTGTTTCTGAAATCCAGAATAGCACATCACTGGCCAATAAGGCATTGTTTGGACTTCGCTCCATTTTTAAATCTTGTTTTCTTTCCGGGAAACTAAGTTATTAGTTTAGAAAACTCTCATCAGGCCAGTCCTAATATATGGCTCAGAAACTTGGCCCTTAACTAAAAGCGGAGAGTGCAGAATTTCTATATTTGAGAGAATTGTTCTGAGAAGCTGGCGTCAGGGATTGGATTGGATTGGTTTTACATATATTTTCAGGCTTGTGTGGCTGGTCGCAAGGACCCCCTTATAAACCATCGTCAAGTAGGACAAACACAGGACACACACAAACACATATGACTGATGCCGCCATCTGTTGACAGATGGCAACATCTGTCTCCACCTCCACAATTTAGACATGTCCCTGAAGGGGAGGGAAATTTTCTCCAGGAACCTGTACCCATGGTGAACTGCGCAATGACCGACCACAGGACTTTCGGACCCAACAGATTTTACGAGCACGTACTCCGCGTATACTCGGTAAGTCTTCAGTGGCAACCGGGGCCTGAACTCTCAACCTTTCGATTTCAAGTCCAGGGTCCGGACCACTAGGCTCCTTACAGCCCCCTGGCGTCAGGGAGAATGGTGTAATCGTAGTGTAGTGTAATCGTTTCCAGCTGCCTATTTCTAGTCTCCATTAAGAGCCTTAACACAGCCAATAACGCCTCGTAATTTAGAACCCTGGTCAAGTGACGAGGTCGACACCTGAGCGGGCACCCAACTTAACTTTGAGCGACATCGTACGTTGACGCCGTCGGGACTTTGGACTCCACAGATTTAACGAGCACGTCTGTCCCGTTGTACTCGTGGCCCATCCGTCACGAGTTGGATTTTTCTACTCTTTCCCAGTACAGATATAAGATTTATAGGATGACTGGCAGTAGGTGGGATTCGAGCCCCCGCACTCTTTAGAAGGCTGAATCCTGAGGCGGATGATTTTAACCTCTCGGCCACGGACGGGCCGAGAATGGTGTTTGGCGAAGACGCACGAATTCTAAACTATATAGGTTGTTTAAAGAGCCCATCGTCATTAAAACTACCAAAATAAATAGGATGAACTGGGTTGCGCATATAATACGCGTTAAATAAGAAAAACAGTCAAAAAGGTATTTCTGCCAAACCTCTCATAACACGGTGACGAGGTAGATCAAAACTACGATGGTTTGATTTAGTGGAGAGTCGGATTTTAAAATCCTAAAAGTATTAAAGCTGGAAGACCCAGGAAATAGTAGGCTGTCCTGGAGGAGTTTCTAACAGAAGGCCTTCTCCCAACCTGAGCTGTCGTGCTAAATATAATGATGATGATGATGATGGAAAAAACGTATATTTTATGACACAAAAATACTATGGATAATACTGTTTCGCGAATACATGTTAAAAAAAAGCTAAAACTATTTCATCTATAATAATAAAAGAAAGAGTCTGTCTGTGTGTATGTCTGTGGATCGCAAAAGACCTACTTAGACTGCACTAAAAAATTCGAAAATTTTAATATAGATTCCTTTTAATACCTACGTGTGCACCTGAGGCTTAGTTTTTTCATATTTGATTGTGATTTTTAATTAATATAATTAGTTTCAAAAATCGTCATCCACGTGGGATTGCGAGACCATAACATGGCTTGAAATACATGGACCGGGCCGAAACGGGGGCTTGAAGCCTTCCTCTATTAGTTCGATTGGTTGAGATATATGCACTCGCCCTAAGGCTGCTTCATCCTCTATTAGTGTTTGCTTTTTTAAGAGCGCATGCAATAACACGAATTTAATTTTGTTTTGATTTTGAGTGCATTTTTACAAATAAGAATGCCTCTAAAAGGAAGCAATGAGAAGTAGGGTAGGGTAGGGTATTTTACATATATATTCCGACTTGTGTGCTGCTTCAGAGACATAACATAGAGTGGACTGCGCATTGGCAAACCTAAAGTGTCCTAAACATCTAACTTACACAGTCACATGACTGTGCCGCGTTTGGCTCGCATCTATGGCGAGTTTACCATTTGGCGAGTTTTTCCACAACGACCTGAACACAGAGGCCGACAATCTAATGTTATGATAAAGAAGCTTGGAAAGGAGCAAGGATGAATCGCTAGTATTTTAAGATCCTCTTAAGATTATTTCTTTGATTTTGTGCGTCCATTTAAGATTACTTGAACAATTGAATGCGGACTCTTTATTAAAAATTAATTTAAAAGAACATTAGTAGGTTTATGTAGAGTGTTGCTGTAATATAAGTTGGTATTGACATGGTGAATATTTTCTGCCGTCTCTATAACTTTCGTTCTAACGGTCCGACTTTTTTTTTTTTTTTTTAAATCAATAGTATATATATATATATTATAATATATTATATATATATCATATATTTATATATATATATATATATATATATATATATTATATATATATATATATATATATATTATATATATTATATATATAATATATATATATACTATATATATTGAAATATTGCTTCTTCCTTTGTTTCACCTGGAATAAATCAACTTTCTAAAACACATCAACAAATTCCAAATTCAACAAATGCTCTACTTTTTAAATATAAATAACTCAAAAACTGCGATTGCAAAAACAGGTTTCGTTTTGACCAAATTGTAAAAAAAATATTCTACTTCTAAGCTGTCAATGTTCAGACCATTAATTTAATTGACTTGGCCCAAAATATTTATTTATAATTAGAGTTCTAACAACGTTGATTTAATCATGAATATGATTCTTCAGTATAAAAGAGCTTTTAGAATAAATTCCCTCGATAGAAATTATAGTTTATGACGAACACACAATTACTAAAAGTATGCAGAACTAAAATAAATTTTACCCGTGAAAGTGTGACTAATCCTTTTTTATACCCCTCTTTACAATTAGAATTCACAAGCATTTGGCATCTTGCACAAAACGTTACTGAATTAAGAGTACAACATTCACGAATGTTAACATGCTCAGAGATTAAAAGAATGTAATTAAATATTTATTATTTAAGCCAAAAGAGAAAAATTCCAACAATGCTAAAAAAATCGTCTGCAAAAACATTAAAAAAAAAATTCAAGCTGCCGTGATTGGTAGAAACCCACGTGACATGGATATTTGATGGTAGTCTCCACTTCGGTTTGCTAGCTGATATTCAGGTCTTGCGACAATTTGGAATAGTTCGTAACGAAACGGTAGCGTTAAGTTGCCATATGTAGCAACCTTTCCCCTCTTGGCGATATATGATGTTTAGGACATAATGCTAATCTGCAAGGGGTAACGGTTTTTTAGAAAAAACTGGTTTTCCATTTTCCATCGGTTTTTCCCTAAAAACCGGTTTTCGGTACCGTAGGGCCTCATACAAAAAAACCGGTTTTCAATCAAAACCGGGACCACCGTTTTTTTGAAAACCGGTTTTGTTTTTCCATCCCTAAGCTGCTTTACTATGAATGCGCAGTCCACTCTATGTTATGTCTCTGGTGTGCTTGCTCAGTGAGCCGCTTATAAGTCTTCGTCAAGTAAGACAGACACAGAAAGAGTTTTTACTGTCACAAAGAGAGGAAATACACCCAGGGCGAAGGCGGGAATCGAACCCGCGCCCGTTACAGCACGCAGACTGCTGGCCTGCGATGCTTACCACTCGGCCATCCGGGCCCCAATGAGAAGTTAACGGGTTCCCAGTATACTCCTGTCCCTGTAATGGAGTCCCGTAAAATTTTTTGTTCTGATTAGGTTTATCAACGGAATCGAGTTAAGCACATATAAGAGAGTAAAAAAAAACTTGGGTAGACATCACCATATGGTGAAAAAAGTTTTTTAGACGCCATTTTCCAAAATGGCGGCCGCTGATTTCGTTTTGCAGTATTGCTGCTTCTATGACCGTTATACTCATTATTTAGGTGTCTAATTATATGTTTTTAAATGCAAGGAATCGTCTAAGATGGGTTTTAAAATTATCTGACTAATATTTATCAAAAAAAAAGTTATTTGCTATTTGAAACAAAATATCGGAACAAAAGTAGTAAAAAAACAATGCTTTATTTGGAAAGAAATATTCACACTTCACGGCACTGTGGATGTAATATATTACGTGACGGCCTTATAAGTCCATCCAGACCCAGATGGGTAGGCAGATTTTCAGGATGGGAAAGTCATTGGCATGCATATCATATGATTATATGGCATGCATAAGATACCTTGATTGCATAGGTTCTCTGGGCAAAAACATATCTTGGCAGGCTTTAACATCCAAAAAATCCATTGTAATAAAATTGGTAGTGAGAGAAACTTAGATGGTGCTACAGAAAAATGGCTTTCAGTTCATGGAAGTCTGCAACGGGCTTGTTAAGGCACAAATGAAGCTTTAGCACATCATCTGCATCTTTGCTCCATCTATATTTTGTTAGCAGTAGTCTTCTATAAGGAAAATAGTTCTGCTATAGGTTTAAGCATATGTTCGGCGAATCAAAGTAATTGAGTTCCTGGTAATACTTTTAATGCAGATAATTTCGTTATAATTGTGCACATGACATTACAACCTCTAAGTATGTGTTCCTGGATTAAATTATTGTAACTTGCAACACCGAGTTGCTCCCTAATTGTGGCAACAAGACACAAAGACAAAGCATTTCATCACCGACTAATTTCATCTAATTTTTAATAAAAATTCTTACAGTACTTTGCTGAATAGTTAAAATGAGTATCGGACGATGAGAACAACAATATTGGCGACCATTGATATCTCAGTGATCAGTGTTAGTTTACACTGTATTTTATACCAAACTCAAAAATATGGCAGAGATTATTATAGTTCTGCTACCTGCTTCTTCAACAAAGGCTTAAAGATCCGAGCTTCTTAACGTTTCTTTAGTTTTGAGTTGTCAAACTTGTGACATAAATTAAACTTTGTAGGCAGTACTCGTGACATCATGCACGGTACTGCATCTGATCAAGTTTCTCCTCTAGTTCAGTTAAAAGTAGATGCTATAGAAGTATACTTGAGCAGTCACTAGTGTCGAGGAACATGCTTGTAATAAAAATAGATCATATAGAAAAATGTTCTTCAAAGTTTAACCTATTGCTTTGCTGTATAGCAGTACTATTTTTTGAGAAGGCAGTGTTACCTTAACTATTATTTTCCTCTTTAGTTTGAGAATCTTGTCATGTTTTTGATGTTTTATTTACTCAAGGGTAAATTCTAATTTTTTCATATCCGTCGTTTCCATACACTTCGACATTCATCATACGGAGAGCATCTTATCTACAAATACATATGTGTACCGATAAAATTAGGTAAATGTAAATGAGTTTGGATGTATGTTTCATGTGAATTATTACCCCTTAGTGTTGTGTGAAAAGTGAAAATGTGAAAGTCTTTGCCCAAAATTTAATTTAGAATTTTGAAGTGTAACCTTATTTTTTCCTTGTTAAATTTCTAAAATGCCCATCTAAATTATAGCATCTTCAAAATTATCCATCAGTAAGTCTGACTAGATCTTGGCATAGTGGAATCAATTCTTAACTGATTTAGCTGTTTTTACATCAAATACATAGCACTCAATTAGTGCTTCCGTCATACTATTTCCTGGAAGAAACTTTCTAATATTGTACATAACTAAATTACCTATCATGTTAATATAGTTAGGGAATTCAGATGGCTTGTTTATTACATGGCAATGATATGGATACATATTACTAGTCTGAAAATACTGGAAAATCTTGTCATTTCAGCTACGAAAAAATATTCTGAAAAATTGTGAATAAAAAAATAATGTTATGCCTTTTATAAATGGCTTGGGATGAATGAAAGAAATCCCACATGCATGAGAGAGGAAGTCGCAGTTAATACCAGCGAACAACATCTAGCTCTCATGTTGGAACAATTTACTGTTATCGCATTCTAAAGGTATTACAACATTTAATTAGCACGATCGTCGCAAACTGTGTTTTACCATATATCTTTTAGGCAGTCTCGTTACAAAGCAGATCTTACTTAACCTTGAAATCTTACGAAAACCATACTTTTTGGCTGGACCTGAATGACCATCATGAGCACGAGAAAATGGTGAAAATCATTTATGAAGAAGGATGAAGAAGTGTACTTACATGTGATTACAATATAGGAGTTTTAATTTTGCCTTTCAAAAATTTAATTTTGCCCAGAGAACTCAAGAAAAATAGGAACTCAATGTATTTTTTACAAGTCACAAAATCATGCAACAGGCTTGTCAAAGATTTTCCCGCCCTGAAAATAAACCGACTCAGCCGGGGCATGAAAATCCACAATCTTGTGCTTCTGAGGCGGGCACGCTATTCCTCCCAGCCACTGAGATTTGAAGCGTGAATATAACTTTCGAAATAAAGAATTGTTTGTTTACTACTTTTGTTCCTATATTTTGTTTAAAATAGCAAATAACTTATTTTGCCTGACTAGTATTAGTCAGGTAACTTTAAAAACACTCTTAGTTGATTCCTTGCCATCAAAAACGTATAATTAGTCACCTAAATGATAAGTTTTACTGTCATAGAAGCAGAAATACATACAAAACAAAATCACAAGTTGCAGACTCCCATGAATTGAAAGCCATTTTTCTGTAGCACCATCTAGGTTTCTCTCGCTACCAATTTTATTACAACAGATTTTATGGATGTTAAAGCATGCCAAGGTATGTTTTTGCACAGAGAGCCCAGGCAATCAAGGTATCTTATGCCTGCCATATAATCATATGATATGCGAGCCAAATGACTTTCCCATTCTGAAAATCTGCCTACCCATCAGGGTCTTGATGGATTTATAAGGCCGTCACGTAATATATTACATCCACAGTGCCGTGAAGTGTGAATATTTCTTTCCAAATAAAGCATTGTTTTTTTACTACTTTTGTTCCAATATTTTGTTTAAAATAGCAAATAACTTATTTTTTTTTTTGATAAATATTAGTCAGGTAACTTTAAAACCCATCTTAGACGATTCCTTGCATTTAAAAACATATAATTAGACACCTAAATGATGTGTATAACGGTCATAGAAGCAGAAATACATGCAAAACGAAATCGGCGGCCGCCATTTTGGAAAATAGCGTCTAAAAAACTTTTTTCACCATATGGTGATGTCTACCCAAGTTTTTTTTACTCTCCTATATGTGCTTAACTCGATTCCGTTGATAAACCTAATCAGAACAAAAATTTTTACGGGACTCCATTACAGGGACTGTATTAGTAAGGCGGGACCATACTTTAAACATATTTTATTTTGCTTGATTAATTCAACTCTGAGATATTTTCGATTAATTTATAAGCTTTTCAAAGGTCCTGATACAACTTATTTTCTTCTTTACTAGACAAAAGTCGATGTCCAAATTTTAAACATTTTTGTTAAACTAAATTTTTACAGCCTATTAAATAAACTACGGACATTAAATATGGGTCTACCTATTAAATATGTGCCAAAAATGGTTAAGGAAACTATTAATATTAAATCCAATGCAAAATATGTTACGTCACTTAAAAACCCTTCATTTCCCAATTATTTAAATAAAATTTTATATACTATCTAAACAAAAACTAGCGTGAAAATCTGAAACTGGCTCAATAATTTATTAAGTAAAGGTATATTTTTTTGCGATCAAAAACGGGCAAAGTAAATAAAAACATTTCCCAAGTAAAAATAATGATTTCAATCGTTTTATTCAATTCATTTGTTTCAGGTTAAAATGCAAGTGACACAAACAGTGGCAGTCAATATATTCAAAATTTTTATTTATTTGACAACGAGGAAAAGATTTAAGATTTTTCCAGGTTTTCTTAAGTTGTATTGTATTGAATAATGGTAAAAACTGAAAAAGCTAACCATTTATTTTGAGTTAACTAAAATTGATGGCTCTTTTAAGTTTAATTTCGAGAACAGTTGCAACAGTTGATTTCTGAAAATTAGTTAAAAACACATAACTGTCATTGCCTTATTTTCGAAAAATTTGGTCTTACGTTTAAAAGCAGATTTTTATACTATATTCCCCTATATTCTGGCAAAAAAGTTCTTCATTGTAATGATGATTTTTTAGTTAAACTATCATTATATTTTACAGAACGAATTTAAGATTATCTTAACACAAGCTGATTATAACACAAGCTAACAAAATGACTTAATTTATTTTATAAGCATGAGATATACTTGTTTTTTAATTTCATATAATTATTAACTTTTCTAAATTTCTGTTTAGTATGATGTCCAGTCTGCTTTTAGTTCTTACTTCAAGGTGAGTCACTTTTGAGAGGTGTGAACAAAAAAAGAAACATGAGATTTGATATCTCATGTTTTTTTTTGTTCACACACATATAACCGTTTCAGAATGGCTTCACGCGTATCTTCTCTCAAAAGTGACTCACCTATACTCTCTCTCTCTCTCCTCTCTCTCTCTCTCTCTCTCTCTCTCTCTCCTCTCTCTCTCTCTCTCTCTCTCTCTCTCTCTCTCTCTCCTCTCTCTCTCTCTCTCTCTCTCTCTTATATATATATAATATATATATATATATATATATATATATATATATATATATATATATATTATATATATATATATATATATATATATATATATATATATATATATATATATATATATATATATATATATATATATTCATATCATAATTACTAACAAATAGATTGATTTATATACTAAACAAAATACACTCTAAAAAATGTATGCTCAAAAACGACGACATTTACCTTAATTTTGACGATTCCGTTTACTGGCAAATGCTCCCAGTTTTCCTTTCCTCAAAGTGAGGAAATTTGAATCGTCATTTTTATGAGGATTTGAATGTCGTCTAATCTAAAGAAATATTTCTTCATTTTTGAGCATGTGAGTACAACAATAAGACTCAGTTTCCTCAAAATCAAGATACAGAATCGTCAAATCAAGATCGTAAAAGTGAGGATTCGCATTTACTCAAAAGTCACGTGATAGTTTGACGGAACAATCTTCAAAATTAACGAAATGAGGCTTGAGGATTCATGAATCGTCAAAATTGAAAGTGTTACTTCTGAGAGTGTACAAGTAAAACTAATATGATATCTTACCGTAGTAGAAATTACCAGTTCTTAGTTTGAGTAAAATTTGAGCGGACAAAATTCCTTTTCTTGAGTAAAACAATAAATGCTTAGTCATAGTAAATCAAACTTAAAAATGGTATAGAACTATAAACAAAAATGCTAAAAGTCTATTTGAATGCCGATCAAAGCAGTTTGTAAAGCTTAAGGCTAAACATTTTTCTGAACCGTTTACATGGGTCTGGAAGTGTACGTATTCCAATAAATGTAATTGAAAAATGCAAATGCAGCTGGAAACAGAAAGCGTGAAAGAAGATCAATTCTTTGGGCCGTTGTTGAGTACTTATTCAGCCATTTTAAAGCAAATGAAGAGAAGTGATGTGCTCTTTTCACTGAATCCTCCATTCTCATGGCTTTCTGCAAAATTAAATTTTCGAATTATTATTTACAAGAGTTGTTACACTATAAAAAATGTTAGAAAAGATAATATTTTTGCTGTTTTCTTACAGAATTTTTTGTTTAGTTAAAAAGACTCCAGAATTTTAAGCCTTGATTCACGCCTCAAAAATGAGGCCCCTCAAAATTCGCCTCGACTTGTCAAAAGACGCATTTTATCTATAACTGATTAGATCTGTAAGCTTTGATACAGATTGTAGTTGTAGATAATAAACTTTTCAGTTTGATTATAATAAGAAAAGGTGATAGGTTTCCGATATGGCTTAATGATCATAGCGCCCGGCTCTTTTTGCCGTCAGTCAGGGTTATGTCGGTCGGATACCAGTGACTGATTGTATATTACCGGATACTTTTTTAAATTTACAATATCCATCAATACATGTGTTATGTGCTAATATTTTCTGTATTGCTCTGTTATGAGATAATTCTCTGGCAATATGCTTTTTCCGGTTCGGTACTGACAATTTTTCTGCCAGAATTGCTTAAGTATATATATTTAAGTAGAATGAATTATTTGAATCTAATAGCTGGCAGGGGTACAACTTATTGGAAAGGTGTACAACTATTTTATGTTAAATAAACATTGCAAAAGTTTTGTAATTCAAATAAAATGTCTGATGTTTCATTGAATCATTTTAGTTGATAAGTAAATTTTAAGAAGAACGAAAAACAAGTTTTTTTGTATACGTATTATTGAATGGAAGCTTTAGTGGGGGAGAGTGAGGGCTAATTGGAACCAGGGCTAATTGATCAAGGTACAAAAAGCTGAGAAAAATATACTTTTTTATAAATATTTCTACACTACTACATTGTAACAGTTAGACTTCACATTTAACAACCAAAGATTAGCCATCAAAAGCATAAGTAGATGTGGAGAGTGGAATCGTTGTTTTGGAGAATCCAAAGTAAGTTAAAAATGCATTTTTTTACACTTTTGAAGTGTACTGTAAAAACTTTTCATGAATTAAACTATAGTTTTAGGTATAAAACGTATCCTAGATTAAGATATCTGTCATATACGTGGTGAAATACACGTGGTTTTGTGTTGGATCATTTATAATATCACTGTGGGGTCTACACTCTTAAAACGAACGAGCGATTTAACTCACTGATTGCTTGTCATTCCTCCAGTCTGGTCCTTTTGGAGTGGATCCTTTGTGTTTAACCTCCGACAGGATCACTCCAAACGAGTGTGATTTTAACTCAGTCTGAGATAATATTCACTCCTTTCCAGTGTCGAAAAAGCAATTCTCCAACTGGAATGGAATTCACTCTTTTGTTTTAAGAGTGTAAATGGACAAAAACTGTGGGGTCAAAGGGGACAGAAATAAACCTAGATTTGCCTGATTCTCTTGAAGAATCTATTCAAATCTCTAATACCTTATTCAGACAAGCTGCCAAAAGCTTTTTAAAACTTTAATTTTTTGAATTTTTTTATCGTATAATAAGTGAAAGTTCAGGTAGCTTTATGGAGGATATATTTTTCCATCTGTAATTTGGTTAATTACATATGAACACAGCTTTTTGAAGATAATTAAGCTTCAGAAAGCCCAATGATTTGTTATTGGCAAAATAAGCTAGAAAGCAAACTGTTCTTTATTACGTCTGATTGATTTGTGAAATAGAAAGAAATGAACTGAGGGTAAGCTATTTGAAAATAAAAACGGTCTTCTTAAATTCCCTTACCTTAAAAAAGAGGACAAGTTTGAAATACATTTTTACATGATTTAGTAACAAAATTATCATTTTTAGTGATTCAACAAAAAATCTGTCAGTTATGAGTTTTAACTTTGATATTGCACCATTCAATGGGAAAATTGATTTGTTTAAAAACAAATAAAATTTCATTATGTATACGTTATATGAAAGGTGTTTGCTTTAAAATTTTATTTTTAGGTCATTTTCTAATTTATTTTCCCTTTTTGAAATTTTAATTTAGGTTACATTTGCCATGTCCCATTAGCCCTGCGCGCTATCTCATTAGACCAGACCCCACATATGGGGGCTAATGGGACACTTAGGCGTTTGTTTAAAGGCTTAGAAGTTAAAATATGGAAAAGTTTTAACATCTGTCAAATGAGTTTTTAAGTTAAATTTCAGTTTATGAGATTATAAAAAAGAAATTAAAATTCTTGTATTTTTCTGAATTACAGAATGCGTCCCATTAGCCCCCACTCTCCCCTACAGTTGTTAATAAATAAAATGACTTTCGGAAACTTATTAGTTTACGAAATAAGTTAAAATACAAATACAGTGGTTTAGTTGCTTAGGAAAAAATACGAGTTAAAAATATGTTGGATATTTCATCTATAATAATAAAAGAAAGAGTCTGTGTGTCTGTCTGTGTGTATGTCTGTGGATCGCAAAACACCTACTTAGAATGCTCTAAAAAATTCGAAATTTTTAATATAAATTCCTTTTAATACCTACGTGTGCACCTGAGGCTTAGTTTTTTCATATTTGATTGTGATTTTTAATTAATATAATTATTTTAAAAAAAAACGTCATCCACGTGGATTGCGGGACCATAACAGGGCTTGAAAATACATGGAACGGGCCGAAACGGGGGCTTGACGCCATCCTCTATTAGTTTGATTGATTGAGTTTGGTTGAGATATGAGCTCGCCCTAAGGCTGCTTCATCCTCTATTAGTGTTTGCTTTTTTAAGTGCGCACGCAAAAGGACCTACTTAGACTGCTCTAAAAAATTCGAAATTTTTAATATAGATTCCTTTTAATACCTACGTGTACACCTGAGGCTGAGTTTTTTTTCATATTTGTTCTATTTTTTAGAGAAAATTCGAAATAACTGAAAAAAATTCACCACTTTTGCTCAAATTCAATAATTTTTCCCCTTTCGCGTTGCCAAACTGCTAAAATATTACTTAAAAACACTCCAAATGGGTAACATTTATTTTGTTTAAATAATTTAGCTGGTTGGTTGCTCAAAGAAAATCGTGATTGAGCTGTATGTCAGGGGGTTTGTCGCTAACTAAATATTTCTTTGGATTTTTTTCTGCCTGTTAACAAGTCATCGTGTTCTAGAGCAAAATATTTTTAAAATTTATTTTGTTTAAATAATTTATAGCTCTTTGGTTGTTCCAGGATAATCGTGATTGGAGCTGTATAATGTCAGGGTTTGTTGCTAACTAAATATTTCATTGGCTTTTTTTCTGCCTGTTACCAAGTCATCGTGTTCTAGAGCTGAATATTTTTAAATTTTATTTTGTTTAAATAATTTAGCTGGTTGGTTGCTCCAAGATAATTGTGATTGGAGCTGTATAATGTCAGGGTTTGTCACTAACTAAATATTTCATTGGCTTTTTTTTCTGTCTGTTACCAAGTCATCGTGTTCTAGAGCTGAATATTTTTTTTATGATAACGATATATAACTGAACTATATTATTTCTATTTTCAAGCACGCAAAGTATAAAAAGGAAATTCTGGAATTAAAATTAAAATGGGTTGATTTATGGCATCTTTTTCAAACTTCAACCGCTCACGTTATCTGTTTACAAAAGCCGTTTAAAAATTAATTGAAAAACTTTCGGAAAAAGAAGCGTGAAGAAAGCTGAACACGCGAATTTGATCACTGTGCCATTACTATTTATATTTTGGATTTATTTTTGAAAATAATGATAAGTAGGCATGCCTCCTAAAAAGAAACAATGCGTTCGCGCTAAACTGAAGAAAAAAAGAGAGGATTCCCAATCTAGAAGGCAACAAGAAACAACTTCTGATGAGGAAGGAAGACGCCGGCGAGATAGAATGTCAAGGTTTTTTTCCAGGGCATTAGAAAACGAGGATGATAGAGCAACACGAAGAGAACAACTCAGAATATCAGCAGCTCAATCCAGGGCTTTGGAAAATGAGGACGAAAGATCTGCAAGAAGAACCCGAAACAGAACTTCAACAGCTCAATCCAGGGGGTTGGAAAATGAGGAAGAAAGGTCAACAAGAAGAGCCCGAGACAGAAATTCAACAGCTGAATCGAGGGCGTTGGAAAATGAGGAAGAAAGGTCAGCAAGAAGAACCCGAGACAGAACTTCAACAGCTGAATCGAGGGCGTTGGAAAATGAGGAAGAAAGGTCAGCAAGAAGAA
Source organism: Hylyphantes graminicola (assembly GCA_023701765.1). Taxonomy (NCBI): domain Eukaryota; kingdom Metazoa; phylum Arthropoda; class Arachnida; order Araneae; family Linyphiidae; genus Hylyphantes; species Hylyphantes graminicola. The sequence continues at coordinate 25,184,647 of CM043122.1, forward strand.
CCCGACACAGAAATTCAACAGCTGAATCGAGGGCGTTGGAAAATGAGGAAGAAAGGTCAGCAAGAAGAACCCGAGACAGAAATTCAACCAGAAACTCCCGAGTGCCCATTTGGAGGAATAAAGTAAATGCAGCATTTTCGTACGATCCTTCGATTGACTATCCATCCGATCCATCAATTGTCATCGGTAGGATGTCGATAACATGTCCACATTGTGAATGTTTAAAGTGGAAGGGGGAAACACCAGGTATGTGCTGTAGTAGTGGGAAGGTACGGCTTCGACCATTAAATGATCCGCCTGAAACACTGCAATCACTACTTACAGATGATACATCTGATGCCTTACATTTCCGTAACAACATTCGCAGCTACAATTCATGTTTTCAAATGACGTCATTTGGCGCATCGAAAGAGGTACGGGAACCTGGGTACATGCCAACCTTCAAAGTACAGGGGCAGGTATACCATCTTATCGGAAGTTTACAACCCCTACCAAATGAAGATCCAAAATTCTTGCAAATATATTTTGTTGGTGATAATGTACAACAAGCTGATCTTCGCTGCAAAAATGTGCCAAGGGTGAAACAAGACATAATATTGTTGCTGCAGGAAATGCTTCACCGAGAACATATGTATGTAAACAGTTTCAAATTGGCGATGGAAAAAGTAACTCCTGAAAAAAAATTAATGATCTTAGCTGATAAAACTCCAAAAGGGGAACATGAAAGAAGGTATAATGTTCCTGCAACATCGGAAGTGGCTGTAATCATGTCCGGAGAACAACATGGAACCAGAGATATCATTTTAGAAACAAAAAGCAGAGCCATAAAGAAAATAGCCGATACACACAGATCTTATGACACTTTACAGTACCCCCTTATATTTTGGCAGGGAGAAGATGGATATAATTTTCTATTGCAACAATTTAATCCATCTACAGGATTGTTTACGAATAGAAAAATATCTGCGATGGACTTTTATGCTTTCCGGATGATGGTGCGTCCTTCAAGTTTTAACATTATCTTGAAATGCAAAGACCTCTTTCATCAATACATTGTTGATATGTATGCTAAAATCTAATCTGAAAGCTAAGGTACATTTTGTTGAATCAGAAGACACTTAGAGTAGAACAATATGCACATTTGAAAGATGCTGTTGTCAATGATGGGAATGTTGCCAATATTGGACAGCTAATCATCTTGCCTTCTAGCTTCACTGGTGGACCCCGGTATATGCATGAACGTACACAAGATGCAATGACCTATGTAAGAAATTACGGCCGCCCAGATTTGTTCATTACTTTTACATGCAATCCTACTTGGGAGGATATACAGAATGAGTTATTTCCAGGACAAAAACCACAAGATCGTCACGATTTGTTAGCAAGAGTTTTTCATCAAAAGCACAAGGCACTCATGAGTTTGATTAACAAGGGGAAAATTTTTGGAAACGTAAATTGTTACATGTACACGATAGAGTGGCAGAAACGAGGTCTTCCTCATGCACACATTCTATTATGGCTTCAAGACACTATTCATGTACATAGAGTGGATGACTTCATAAAAGCAGAGATCCCAGATTCAGTTGAAGACCCTAACCTGTTTAGTATTGTGACGACACAGATGGTACATGGACCCTGTGGAAGCATGAACCCAAATTCACCTTGCATGAAGAATGGAAAATGCACAAAGCGTTATCCACGAGGTTTTTTGAAGGAGACACAGACAGGACAAGATGGTTATCCACTTTATCGCAGAAGAAGCCCAGAAGATGGTTGATTTACTGCAACTGTCACAGTCAGAAGATCCGAAGTGTTTGTCGACAACAGATGGATAGTCCCTTATTGTCCGCTGCGTTATGCTTCAGATATGTTCCATGTCGACTCCTTACCAACTGTGGATTAATCACAGGGAGCAAATGTCGGAGGATTTATTACATCAAGCCCGTACTCAACACCAAAACATGGAGCTCAATTACAATGAGGATATCTTCAACAAGGCATTAATCATTCTTGAGGACAAAGTTAAGTCATTAGGAGGAACCGATCTGAAAACTTTAGGACTACCACAACCCGTTCGCCAACCCCACGATTCTTCCCTCTCCGAAGATGTCTTTCGCGAACTAAATTACGATACAGCAGCCTTGACAGAATTTATAAATGAAAACGAACCCAAATTAGTTGCGGATCAAAGAGAAGCATTTAGTCAGATACTAAATGCAGTTTTTACTGGATGTGGTGGTATATTTTTTCTGGATGCACCAGGTGGTACTGGAAAAACTTTTCTAATTAATCTTATTCTGGCTAAAGTGCGGCAGAGAAAGGAAATAGCTTTGGCAGTTGCTTCATCCGGCATTGCTGCAACACTATTATCAGGTGGAAGTACAGCCCACTCAACGTTCAAACTGCCTTTAAATCTCGCAAGCACTGAATCTCCAACATGCAGTATTACAAAAAATTCAGGGAGAGCTAAGGTTTTGCAACAGTGTAAACTAATAGTCTGGGATGAGTGTACTATGTCACACAAAGCTGCATTTGAAGCACTTGACAAAACAATGCAAGAGCTGAAAGAAAATAAAAATAGGATGGGAGGTATCACCATGGTATTGGCTGGAGATTTTAGGCAGACCCTGCCCGTTATTCCACGAGGAACAAGAGCAGATGAGATGCAAGCCTGTGTCAAATCATCTTACATTTGGAGGGATATAAAGAAACTTGGCCTAACAACAAACATGAGAGTTCATGTAACTGGGGATCCCAATGCTCAGCAGTTTGCAAACAAACTGCTGCAAATGGGAAATGGCAACATGTCAAGGGAACATGAAGATGGTTCTATTTCGATGGAAGGCATCGGAAACATTGTAGGAACACAACAGGAATTGAAGAAAGCAGTGTTTACCAACTTAGATCAGCACTTCAAAAATCACGCCTGGTTACGCGAACGAGCAATTCTTGCCCCCAAAAATGATGCTGTCAACCTAATAAATAAGCAGCTTTTGTATGAATTACCAGGAGACCTTCAGCTATACAAATCCGTCGATACAACCTCCAATATCGAAGATGCAATCGATTATCCAACGGAATTCTTAAATTCACTGGATCCACCTGGTTTACCCTCACATTGCTTAGAACTAAAAATGGGCGCACCTATTATGCTGCTACGAAATTTAGACCCCCCTAAATTGTGCAACGGTACACGTCTGACTATAAAGAAACTTTCCACGAATATAATTACAGCCACAATTATGACTGGACATTCTGCTGGTGAAGATGTACTTATCTCGAGGATTCCAATCATTCCATCAGATGTCCCATTCCAATTCAAGCGATTGCAGTTTCCCATCCGTCTAAGTTTTGCCATGAGTATAAACAAGGCTCAGGGTCAGTCTCTAAAAGTTGTTGGACTAAATCTTATCAACCCATGTTTCTCCCATGGACAGCTATATGTTGGGTGTTCGAGAGTGGGTATGTCCCAAAATCTCTATATCTTGGCTCCGAACGGCAGGACTGCAAACATTGTTTACCCGGAAGCAATTGTTTAAATATTTTTGAGGAAGACATCCACTGTTTTAGGCAAATCTTAGGTACTTTATCAATCTTATTAAAAAACAACCCCATTTCAAAAAAAAAATTATGATAACATTTTCTATTAAGTTAACGGGTTCCCAGCAAGGCGGGACCATACAGCTAGTTTTAAAATATTGGGTTTGAGTATTTAACCCTTTCAGTCCCAGTGATGCCATTTGAAATAATCACTTTCAATATTTTTTTTCTAAATGCGTATGTCCCGTTATGACATCCAAACACACAACATTTGATTCTTCACACTTTTTTCTTGTCGACAATATTTTAAATTAATCTCAATAGAAGTCAGAACTACTATTTTTTTTTTATTTAGAAAATAGCTAACAAGCATTTCACCTGATTTTCTATAAGTTCACTTCAGTTTCACATATTTAAAACACAATTTAAACTATTTCGGTTAAAATAATTACTAAAATTTTTTTCAATAATATGGTCCGATATTTAAAATATATAACTCGAAGTATTTTTATGTAATATATATACTTTTTTAAATAAGCTAAAATAAGCTAATTTTGTGAATATCAGATATTTCTGAAGTGTAGTAAATTTGTGGGACTGAAAGGGTTAAATTCACTCACTGTTTATTTAGCATACACATTTTATTAAACTTTTTTTAATTCTTATATTTTGAGGTAATTTAATAAGATAATTCAACCATTCATTGTGCTTTATACAACTATGTTGTGTAAATTCGCTAAAATAATTAACTCTTTTTAGGAACGATAATCTTTAAGTAAACAAATAACACTTATTTCCTAACGTTTTTTTAACAAGTAATATTAGGATATTTAGGAAAATGATGTTTAGGTAAAATTATACTTTCTTTTCGAATATCACTTCATTAAAAAAATATGTATTAAAATATGTTTAAACTAATAAATAATCAAAATACAAATATAATTATTCTTACATCATCCCCATTGATTGCCAGACGACCCGTTGACTCACTGGCCACACAATTGCTCACCAAGGAAAGCTCGAGAAGGACGCATAATATGAAAATAAAACAGAACCCCAACCAGACGTCGAGTGCTTTTGCATAAGAAACCTCCGGACTCTTCGCGTTGATTGAAGTTGTGACAATAATAACCGATATCAGGACTGCGATCCATATGCCCATGCGTACGTTGGAGGACCTAGGGTTGAGCCAAAACACAAACCAAGACAGTATGACAAGAGTAGCTGTAGGCATGTAGGCAGTCTCCAAGTAGTAGAACGTATTTCGGGAGACAGCCATGTCTATCTTTATACAGCTGTAGTCACCTGGAATTAAAAAAAAACTTAAATTTAAATAAGTGTGATTTTTCTATTCTCTTTAACCCCCCCAAAAATCCTAAGCATATACTTTTTATAAGAACGCATTTTTCAAAAAGCTATATATTTAGAAGTATGTTTTGCAAGTAATTTTAAAAAGAAATGTCATTTTAGAGTCAAGTCAATTTGTTGAAATTCGAAGAAGTTATGAGCATTAAAATGCAGATTTTGTCTGTGCTATGAATAGCCAACAAACTTCGTCACTTTATTGTAATTAACAGTCCGTTCTAAACTTTCTCTTAAGCCAAAATGTTGTATAAATGAATCCTTGAAAAAGTTCCAAATTTTTAAAGTTAGCTTGATACTTTTGCTGCATTATTTGTTCTGTACAATTAATCAATCATCTGTCTCGGTATCAGTGTTTTTGGAAAATCTTGAACATTCTTGTATTAGAACATTTAGTTATTAGAACAAGATTAACTATTAGAACATTTAGTACTATTACGAAAAGTTATAAAATAAAGATGTGAAGGGAATTATACAAAAGTTCATGTATGTGAGAGGTTACAATAGTTATAACTCGTAAAAAGCATGTTTTGAGTAATCTTATTCATCTCTTTATAATATATTTATTTTTACTCATGGTGAAGGTCTAGTAGAACTTGCATTTCTTCATAAAGATTAATTTGTATTATAAATTAAATATATTTTTAACATATTAGTTTGCTTTTGATTATTAATGTAAGGAAGCTAGAGTTTCATTTTAGTGTTCCATCTCACAAATTATTTCGAATTACTTCAAAAGCTATATTAGCAAACTAAATCTCAGTACTATTTAAACATAAAGAAGAAAAAGCAAATTAAAAATTTTACTGACATATTGTTTTTTTTGTAAGTTAAAGGTTTAATAAGATAACACTGTTGTCTGCCCTAAAACTTCGTTTATTTTTTTTGTTTAGTCTAATGTTAATTAAGGATGTAATTTTTTAACGCATGACATTGTATTTTCCTTCAGTTAGGGTGGTGTTCAATTTTTATTAGTTTATGCGTCTGTATATTGTAAGTTTATATTTGAGCTGACAACTTAGTGTTACATTTTAAAGATAACAAGTAAAAGTCAAAAACGTTTCAAATTATTAACCGTGATTTCCACTTAAGTTCAGTCATATAAGACGCTGTTGACTAAGATTATAGATAGTTATAAGATAGAAAAATATCAAGTAAACTATAAAATGCCATAATATTAAACATCAAATATTTGTATTACAAAATACGTTTGATAAAAAACTAATAGTCAATAGTTTTTTTAAATTTTTTTATATTTTAGATGATATTCAAAGTACTAAGCTAGTAAGTAACTGTAAATGTAGAAGTATTATTTTAAAGTGGTATTGCGTGGAGGAACCCTTTTTACAAACCTGTATTTGTTCTACTAGTGCAATAATCTGTATGAAATTCAGTTAAAGTAAATTTCGACAAATGGAGATTCTTTGTCATTTGAACAGGGTCTCTTTCCTTCCATATAAATAATATATTTTCTGTAGTATATCCATCTGAAATAGTTATCACATTTATTTAGACTCATAATGAAAAAGATGGGTGAGTACATAAACTTCGTCGTTAGTATTATTTGTATGTACTTACAACTAGCTGCCATTATGCTTAAAATTTGATCATCTAGAGGGTAATTCCTAAGATCCATTGGGCAAAACAGCCTCAAAGAAATCCTAAAATAAATCATCAACATTTCAGAAATTCAAAATTCAATGTAAAATTAAACAAATAATATTGCCCGAAATTTGTATTTGTTTCCATAATTATTAATATATATTATTAACATGTGATAGATTCCTAGATTCCTCTTGCAGAGTCTTGAGCACCAGTAAAATCTTACTATTCCTTAGTGTTTGTGGGGCTGGGGAGGCCAGTCGGTTAGGCACTCGCCTAGCATGCCAAAGGTCCCGGGTTCGGGCATCGCCAAAATAACTGCCGACCTATGAACGGTTAACTGCCGACCTATGAACTATTAAATATGCTACAAAGTCCTAACGCTGCGTACGATGTCGTCCTTAACGGTTGCGTTGGGTGCCTGTTCAGGTGTTAGCTCGTCACTTGACTGTGGTTCTTGAATACGACGCCCGTCTCCACTAGCCCTCGTGTAGCTCTAGTGCGACGATAATTAACACATACCTACCTATTCCTTATTGTTTGGTTATTGGGAAATCAAGAAAATGGTAATTACCTGGTACTATACAGCACAGTGCCATCGGGGAAAATCCGTATTAGATTGTTTGGTGTAATCATATTATGGAAATGACCTGTGTCTTCATTTGCAAAGAACAAGTCCGGGATCCAAATTCGTTCCAGTCTGGTCAAAGTAATGTAACTCAACACTCCGTTTTCATATTTCAATCGATCGTCCTTCCAAGTTTGCCGGAAGGTTAGCTGGGCATTATAGACCTACAATTATGCATAATTAAAATACAATAATATTACTGTATACCACAATATTATGCAATATACTGCATAGACAACATTTAGATGTTCATGATACTTCAAATTCCATACATAAGGTCTACAGTGAATTTTAACTTTTATATAAGACGCATACAATATGAGTAAGGTATGATTAGATGATATAACAATTAAAAAACCCACAATAAAATACGAATTTATTGTTCAAACAATAACAATAACGTCCAAAAAATAATAAAACAGCCTAAAATTATTTAAAAAATTTCTTATTAATTTTTAAATGGAAGTTTATTGTGTCGAAAGCCAACCAAGAAATGATACTACCTGTAACACCCTCACTTAAAAAAAAAACTATTTTTTTCAATAATGTCAAGACTGTTTTTGAAAAAATGCTACATATACATAAGATTTTAATTTTAACATAAACACTTTCATAAATATTTTCAAAATATTAAGTGGAAATGTTTCTTAATTAAATAAAGTAAACATGAAATTGCTTATAATTAAAAAAATAATGATTTCTGTTGCATAATCGAATTGTATAATAGAACATATATACATGAAGAAATATTGCAATATATAAACCATGTTGTTTGTGAGATTGCAATAAATGTATTCTGTATATTTACCTGTTTTACATCGTCTATGTTGCTCAAGCTTCTTATATAAGTATTTACACGTACAACTACTGGGCCTAAAACAATTAAAAAATACCTTACTTACCACTTACTTTATACTAACTATACTTAAAAATATATTCTGGAATTTATAAATATTCCAAATGTAAATGAAGTATTGGGTAAAAAAATCACATTTTTCATTCAATTTTGTTTAAATAAGCTGCTTGCCTACTAACTTATTACAAAAAGAGATTATCATTTAGATTGTTTAGTAATTTAATTAGAGAATCAGAAAACAGCTATTGTAACAGAGTATAAACAAAAACATATACCTGTTCCATTTTCCCCAGATGGCCGTATGCTTGGATCATAATCATTGAAAATCCTGTTCAGTACATGGCGTTCTAGTTCCAGCCAATATTTTTTAGCCCTGCAATTTAAAATCCAATGATGAATCTATTCAATTACTTTTTTTAATACTGCAATATTTATACAAAAGCAATATAATGTTTGGTAGGTTCTGAAAATTAAGCCATCTTTCTTATTTGAAACAAAATATAAAGAAATCTATAATAAATATAATGTAATAAAAGAACCTTCGACAACTTACTGAGTGGAATTGATGAAAAATATAATGAGTAGAGCTGAGAAAAACCGCATTTTCAAAAAATGAACTCTCGATTTATGCCTACAAAATTTTAAAACAAATGAATATACATTTTACAATTATAAAAATAATAATATAATAATAAAGTCTTTAGGAAAAGTATTTACTTATCTTATTTATACAATTTAAGGTAACCAGATTTTTACAATAAACTAGCATGAATAAAAGAAAATGATTTGAATAAATGATTCAAATTAGCGATAATTATGATAATTATTTCTGTTAATTACCCAAGTTAAAAAAAAAAACTGTTGTAAGACAACATGAATGTCCAATTTTTACAGTATCTATTTCAGATCAAGAAACTGGAAGAAATTTGAACATTGCAGCATAAGTTCTTGTCAGTTGATCAAACTGAAGCGAACCCCCCAATGCTTACTTTTCACGATTGTTTGGTCCTCGTTAGTTTTACTTCATTAGGTGTTTCAGTCAAAATAAAACTATGCACAATTTTTATGACTTTAATTTCAAATTATGGATGTTATAAAGAAAATAAGTTACATTATGCGCTATTGATAGTGACTATAAAAAATTAAAAAATAACCCTTGAAATTTCATAAGTATTGCAATTTAATAAATTATTTTTGGTTATTATAACATATATTATTGATACAACACAGTTATTCTTTATTTTGCTTTTTTCATGTCACGAGAAAAATAATTATTTTTTATTCTAGAAACATTTATAACTCTGGTTAAATTAAAAGATATATAGCATAGAAACTGCATGAAAATAGTCTATTTTCTAAAGAAAAATTCAAGACTAAAGTTCTGTTTTTTGAATTAACATTACTTAATAGAGCAACTTCTAATACAAAACGTAAATATTTTTCTAAAACAAGATCAAAGAGACTTTTTTTCTGTACAATTTTCTACCTTTCTTTCTGGGTTCTACCACTCAAAATTCCTTCAGAATGTGGTACTTTCACCTTTAGGTCCCCAAACTTATATTTTGATTAACGAAAATTGTCTGCCTATTTTCATAAGAGAATCATGAATAGTAATTTTACGTGTTCTTCTTAGTCGCATTAATGGACAAGAAAAACCCATTAACTTACTCTACTCCGGAAAAAAAAGCACACGCTTCTTCACAATGCTCCTGATCTAACCTCAAACTCAGCAATTTTAGTATTTTACATATAAGATTATTTTTTTACCCTCTTTTACCCATCCATTTAGTAAAGAAAAAAGATGAAGCCAGAATAAAACAATTTGAAATGTTTCCTAGACTCTTGTTTTTATTTTTAGATTAATGAGATAGAGACAAGAAACATAAAACGCATCTGTGCATAATTTTTAGATTTGTCCTGAATCAAGCATCATAAAGATATCATTTGTCAAAAAAAAAACCCTGATATTTGGATGCGAAAATATATACATTTCTGATAAATTTAAAGTAGTATCGTTCTGCTTTTTGTGTAGTTTTATAGAAATTATGTAGGTGAATCCTTCTACATACATTAGCGAAGGTTTGGTTTTAAAATAACCTATCCTTTGAAAAATAACGAGTAAAACATGTTTTGAAGCAGTAGTAAAACGTCAAATAATTATGAATAAAAGTTTTTGTAAAGCTAAATTTGATTAATATATACTTAATTTAAAAATAGAGAACATTTATAAACGCAGAAAAAGCTTGTTATGAATAGTGCCTTTAAATCAAACGTGTAACTGGATAAATGTGCTCCTTTTCGTCGGGGTCATTATTTCAATTCAGGATATCCTGATTAGTTCTCACACTTAACAATAGCTGCAATAATCTTATTAAATAAAAATTATCCTTTTTAAGTTTGTTTTCTAATGTACAGAATCTTTTTTAGTGTTTCATCAATGTATTGGATATTTAAATAAATGTTATGAAAAAACTAAAATTTGTCTTAGGACAGCTTGGTTTAATTGGTAAGCAATAATGTAGCTTTTGCTACCAATGTCAATGTAATCCAACCAATGAATGTTCGAAATTGATTGAATATTTTTCAGGAAACGGCTCTATTGCTTAATTTTCTTTACTATTTGTTCCAAATATCTATAAGAGATCACAGAAAATTGTTTTCGGACAAACCTTTAGTAGAAATAGTATGTTATGCACATTTTAAAACGAAATTGTTATTTTTACATTAAGAGACAAATTAAAAATTTATTGAATTTAAAATTGATTTTATATTTCTTAAAATAGATTTGTATATTTCTTAAAATATATTTGTATATTTCTTAAAATATATTTGTATATTTCTTAAAATATATTTGTATATTTCTTAAAATATATTTGTATATTTCTTAAAATATATTTGTATATTTCTTAAAATATATTTGTATATTTCTTAAAATATTGTGAATATTTATTTGTATAGCGTTGTATTTTAAAGCTTATAAAATTCTATCAAACAATAGAAAAAAATTACACATTTCCTGAAAACATATTTAAAACATCACAAGTCGGAAAGTGTTGTAATGCCTAATTGCTTGAAGATCTTTCTGCTCTATCTCAGTGATAATCTATCTGGAAAACAGTTTTATTATTGCGAATGATTCCTTAGTGGGCAATGCCCTCATTCAATGATTTCAGTATGTATTTACACTCTTGTATAACGTGTCGAAGTTTTGCATTTATAACCAATCTTTTGTTCCTGTGTTACTCTTAAATATAATCTATATTCCACCTCTGCTTGAATACACTCTTAAAACAAACACTCCTAATTTAACTCAGTCTGAGTGGATTTCACTCCTCCAGACTGGAAAATGCACTTCTCCTTTTGGTGTGGATCCTTTGTGTGTTAAACCTCCGACAGGATCACTCCAAACGAGTGATTTTAACTCAGTCTGAGAAAATATGCATGCCTTTACGGTGTCGAAAATGCACTTCTCCAACTGGAGTGGATTTCACTCTTTTGTTTTAAGAGTGTAAACAGCTAATGTACTACCTTGTAGTTAAAATAAATAATAATCAGTCTTATAAATGTTCGGTTCAGAAGTTTGTTATTTGCTAAAGTTATTGTTCAAGTCCCTAAAGTAACAAGTTCATAATAATCCCATAGTATTAAAAAAAGTAGCTTAAATCATAATTTATTATGCAATATGTATATCCTCGTCGAGGATGAGCAATGAATAAATGATGTTATGCGAAAATAATGCAAGCTTTTCCCGGATTAAAAATTCAGAGTTGGTAAGTACTTCCCGTAATTTGTTGGCTTAGTTGATAAACACTAATTAGAAGTATCCACGGAAACTAGAATCAAAGCAGAAAATGAACAATAACGAGAAAGGATAAATTACTACTTGTTAATAAGTCTGGAATAATGTAGTTGCGGGTATCTTAGGGAATACGAATGAATTTTATGAGTAGAACATTAATTAGTAGTTAATTTTTATTACAACTGAAATTTATTTGTGTGTGTAAGTGTACCTAAGGTAGTCAACTCTACAAAGTTTTTATGACAACTTTATGTTGTTGAACACAAATGAGGTTATGTTCCGTACATCAGTCGTTCATTATTAATGAAGCTATTTAGGTAAAATGTGTTTGTTTTATAATTGTAGTTACTAATAGTTATAATGCACAAAGAGTAAATTCTATTTAAAATACGAACTATGTATAGAGAACCATGAAAAGTCCGTTATTAAAATAAATTAAGCAGCTTTCTTAATGATTAAAAGTATTTTAAAGATGAGATTTCATTCATCTTTTGTAAAAAGTGGAAATATGGATAAAATTATAAAAAAAGAAACTCCAAACAAACAATAATACCCCAAAACTGTCTTAAATGTATTATTTTTCACACATTGTAGTTTTAGAAACTTAAACTTATTTTAAAAAAATTAAATGTACAAAAATATGTAAATTTAGCATACAAATTTAATTTTTTTAGGAATTTAAATAAATTGTAACTTTAAGGACTAGCACAATATTAAATTTTTGAGAATAAATGCTTACCTTTAATTCACTCTACTCCGTCTGAAAAAACAGTACAATAAGAAACACGACTAAACGTCTCTCCAAACTTACATTAAGTGAACATGTTTACATATTGTCACTTTTTATGTATCCAAACGGGGAATTATATGAAATTGATATTACGTTCTGTAAGTGCACGGACGTGTTGACAACATTTTTTATGCTCTATGGGCTAGAAGCAGCCGTCATTCGGTGTACGCTAAAATTAATTGCATTTGATAAATGACGTTGGGAGTAGCAACGAAAGGAAATTGGATATGAGTTTACATTGCAGTTCGTTAAGAAAGAAACCTCTCATAAATGTTTAACTTGTTTAGAATAAATGTATAAAAAGTTAAAGGTACTTAAAATCAGGCATATATAAATAATTAAAAAATAATAAGCAGCTGAGTTTACCATTTATTTTTAGTTAAGTAATATTGATCCGTCTTTTCAATTCAATTTCGAGAATAGTTGCGCTTACTTGCCCCTACCAAGAAAGTCATGTTATAGTTGTGCTTTCTTTAATTACTTGTAAAAACACCTAACAGTCATTGAATTATATACGAAATTTATTTTCCTTTCGTCCATTAGCTGATTTTTATACTATATAATAAAACACCCCTACTCTGAGTCCTCTATACAGAGAACTACCCAGAATGACGACTAAAAATTCGGTAAGCATACTATTCAAGACACGGGGAAAAAGATTCTGCAAAAAATTAGTCACCAAAGTGTATTTTGTCTCTTTTTAGCTTTTTTTTATAAACTACAGAGCCATTTATCGGAGTTTCTGGAACTATTTTTTATCGCATAATCCGCTTCCCAACATCTTGAATGGTACGGGTGATCGGTAATAAAACACCCCTACTCTAAGCCCTCTATACAGCGAACTATTCAGAGTACAGACTTACAATTTGGTAAGGATACAAATTCCGAGAGAGGGTGCTGTACAGAAAATATGCCAAAAAAGAGACTAAATACTCATTGGTAACTATTTTTATTGCCTAGTTTGAGTTTTTACAGAACGAATTTAAGATTATCTTTGTATTTAAAAGATTTACTTTGATGCCTGATAATTGCTTAACTATTTTGGTGTTCAACTCAACTTATTATAAACTATAACTATGAAAATGTAGTATGTTAGAGTGGATCGTAAATATCGTCAAAAACATTTTTAAGGATAATGAAAAACGGCTAGTAGGGGTAATTTGCTTTCTATTTCATAAAGAAAGGAGAACAGAATTATTTTCCTAACTTTATTCCTTGCTACCATGGCCCAGGCATCAAGGTAAAACTGTGAAAGCTCAATCAGCAATTTTCTGTGATCGTATCTACAATGTTTCATTTCTTGAATTTCCAAAAAAATCTATTCTGTCTGCTAAAAAAAATCAAGTTCTGGAGACAGTTTACTTATAAATAAAAACTGTAAATGCAAAAGGTGTTGAATATTATGTTCGATACAAAATATATTTTAAATATATATATTTTTTTGGATTGAAAATTTACTGTATTGGGGAAAATAAAAAATACAAATATTAAAACTTTAGGGCCATATAGCAAAATCTAAAGAGATATAATGTTTACAAATATTTAACCTCCGGCTTTATGACAGAAGCAACCTATTTTCATATTTCGCAAAAAAAACACTATTTTTAACTACCCTACATTATATTTCACTTTATCTTACTGAGTAGAGAAATTAATTTATTTTGCCTATATGTGAGAGATATTTGTTTCTTTTTAATTTCATATTATAATTAATTTTCCTCGATTTCTGTTTAGTCTTATGTCCTGTCTGCTTTTAGTTATTACTTCTAGACGAGTCACATTTCAGAGAAGACACGTAAAAAGACATACTCCAATGGTTACATGTGCTTGAACAAAAATTATAACACGCGCTTTGATATAATACATTTATTACAAACTTAGTTTGCACCTAAAGGGTATAAAAAAGTAAATGTATTACATATTTTTCATAATTACTAGCAATATTGACTTATTTATACACTAAACAAAATACAAGTAAAAAGTAATATGATATCCCATCGTAGGTAGAAATATAACAATTCTTAGTTTGAGTAAAATTTGAGCAGACAAAATTTACTTTCCTGAGTAAAACACAATAAATGCTTAGCTATAGTAAATCAACTTAAAAGTGATATAAAACTATAAACATAAATACTAAAAGTCTCTTTGAATGCCGATCAAAGCAGTTTGTAAAGCTTTAGGCTAAACATGTTTCTGAAGCTTTACATGCGTCTGGAAGTGTAAGTAATCCAATAAATGAAATTGAAAAATGCAAATGCAGCTGGAAACAGAACGCGTGAAAGAACATCAATTCTTTGGGCCGTTGTTGAGTACTTATTCAGCCATTTCAAAGCAGAAGAAGAGAAGTGATGTGCTCTTTTGACTGAATCCTCCATTCTCATGGATTTCTGCAAAATTAAAGTTTTCAAATCATTATCTGCAAGAGTTGCTACAATATAAAAAAGCTTTTAGAAAATATATATTTTTATTGTTTTCTGAAAGTTTATGTTTACAGAAAAGTCTCTAGAATTTCAAGCCTTGTTAAACGCTTAAAAATGAGGCTCTCAAAAATTCGCCTCGAATCTTCACTGTCCCTTTAGTCCCCTCATATAGGGACTAATGGGACACTTGAATGTTTGTTTAAAATGCTTAGAATGTTTGTTTAAAATGGGTGTTAAAATGCTTAGAAACTAAAATATGGTAATGTTTTAACATCTGTCGAATGAGTTTTTTAAGTAATCTAATGTTAAGTTTATGAGCTTATCAAAAAGAAATGTATTTTTGCTGAAATACAGAGGTTAAAAAAATTTTCCCATTAGCCCCCACTCTCCCCTATGGTTGTTAAAAAATAAAATGACTTTCTGAAACTCTAACTCTTGGTTATTAATAAAAAGATGCAAGCTGAAAGTACGTTGGATATTTAATTTTAAAATATTAGATTTGAGTACTTAAATTCATGCTGTTTATTTAACAAGCATTTTCTTAAACTTTTTTTAACTCACATTTTTTACGGTACCGTCAGTGCGGGTAACTTTAGTCCAAAATCATAGTTTTTTTTTCAAGAAAAAGAAAAATTGAACTACAAAAACGATTTAAACACTTACAAATCAATACACATTCTATACATTCTAAGTATTGTACTTTTATGAATAATTTCCAAGCATTTTCTAAACATTTTTATCTATATTAAAAAAGTATTGTTAGTTTAAAAAAAAAATAGGTCCCGGTTAGAATCCGGGAGGGTAACTTTGGTCCAAGCATGAAATACATACCCGCATTCATCGTCAAAAGTTTCTCAGTGACCAATATTTTAATATAGCAGAAAAAATATTTAACTTAGATTAAAAAAAAATGGTGTAATATTCATCAGCATAAATAAAAAAATAGTATAGAGTGCTTTATTTATCTATTTTTTGTGCTCTATTCAAAAGTTGGAAGAAATAGATTTTTGTCATTAAACGCTTGTAAGAATACAAACTTCACTTGCAGTACTGCAAAAATTAGAATACATTTTTTTACATGTAATGAATGTAATGTTTCCTCCTTTCCAAAAATGCAAAACAATTTAATATGGGATCATTTTATGTAGAGAAATTAAAAAACAAATCTTTTTCCGACACGAGGACTAAAGTTGCCCTCCATGAACAAAGATACCCGCTTCGACGGTAATTGAATAACCTAATTCAACCATTCACACATTCTCTATAAAACAATGTAGCGTAATTCACTAAAATAATTAACTTTTTTAAGTAATGATAATCTTTAAGTAAACATATAACACTTATTTCGTTATATTCACCCCTTCAACAATTTTAGGTAAAATAAAACTTTCTTTTTGAATATAACTTTAATTCAAAAATATTCATCAAAATATGCATACATATTAAATAATCAAAATCGAAATATAATTTTTCTTACATCATCCTCGTTGATTGCCAGAAGACCCACACACTCATTGGCCACACAATTGCTCACCAAGCAAAGCTCGAGGAGGACACATAATATGAAAATACCACAGAACCCCATCCAGACGTCGAGTGCTTTTGTATAAGAAACCTCCGGACTCTTCGCGTTGATTGAAGTTGTGACAATAACAACTGATATCAGGACTGCGATCCATATGCCCATGCGTACGTTGGAGGACCTAGGGTTGAGCCAAAACACAACCCAGGACAGTATGACAAGAGTAGCTGTAGGCATGTAGGCACTCTCTAAGTAGTAGAACGTATTTCGGGAGACAGCCATGTTTACCACGATACAGCTGTATTCACCTGGAATTAGAAAAAAGCTTAAATTTAAATAAGTGTGATTTACTAACCTCTTTAACTCCTCCCAAAATTCCTTTTCATGTATTTTTATATTTGAGAGCATTTTTCAAAAACTTATATCTTTAGAAGTATAGCCGTCGTGTAGCTCTAGTGCGACGATAATTCAAACCAAACCTAACCAAAAATATATATTTAGAAGAATTTTTTGTAATTTTGAAAAAAAAAAAAAACGATTAACATATTCGGAGGGTCACGTCAATTTAGTGGAATTGGAATGGTTACGTGAGCGTGAAGTTATGAGCATAAAGATGCATATTTTTTGTGTCGTATGAATAAACAAACGAGCTTTGTCACTTTTTTGTGATTAACAGTCCATTCTTCCACTTCTTTTAAAGTTCCATCTTTTGTTTTAATCTGAACTGTCGTATAAATTAACCCCTGAAAAACCTCCAAAATCTGCTTTACACTTTTTCTACGCCATTTGTTTTATACAATTAATTAATCTTCTTCTTAGGAATCTTTGGAAAGCTTGAATATTCTAGCTTATTATAGATAAGTTAGTATTAATAAAATTATAAAATGAATGTGTGAAGTGGATTCTACGAAACTTTAGCTTCTTTTTTTAGATTAGAATTGTTATCAGTCGTAGAAAGCATATGTATTGTGTAATTTTATTCAACGTTGTATTGTATATTTATTTTGACTTTTGGTGAAGTTCATGTAGAACAGAAATGTCTTTATTTTAAAGATCAATTCGTATTATAAATTAAATATTTTCGGAACATATTTCTATTGTTTTGATTAATGTAAAGAAGCAAGAATTTCATTTGCGTTCCATTTCGCTTATAGTTTAGAATTACTTCAAAAGCTATGCTGAAGCAAACTAAATTTCAGTACCATTTAAAACTTGAATAGAGGAAACAAGCAAATTGAAATTCTTACAGGCATTTTTTAAAAATTAATTGGCGAATAAGATAACAATGTTTCCTGTACTGAAACGTTGTTTATTTTTTACTTAGTCCAATGGTATATCTATGGACGTAAATTTTTTTATGCATGACTTTGTTTCTTCCTTTAGTAAGTGTGGGCGTCAATTTCCATTAGTTTTAAGCGTCTGGATAGTGTAAGTTTGTATTTAAGCTGACAGCTTAATGTTTTATTTTAAAGATAACAAGTAAAAGGCAAAGACGTTTAAAATAATTAACCGTGATTTGACTTAAGTTCAGGCATAGACGCAGTTAACTAAGATTATAGGTAGTTATAAGATATAACAATAGCGAGTTAACTATAAAACTCTAAAATATTAAACATTAAATATTTGTCTTGCAAAATACGTTCTATAAAAAAACTACCCGTTAATAGCTTTTTAATTTTTTTATTTCATTTTTAGATGATATTTAAACTACTAAGATAGTAAGTAACTATAAATTTCAAAGTAGTACTTCCAAGTGGTATTGTGTAGAGGAACATTTTAACACACCTGTATTTGTTTTGCTAGTGCAGTAATCTGTACCAACTGCAGTTAAAGTAAATTTCGTCAAATGAAGATTCTTTGTCATTTGGACAGGGTCTCCCTCCTTCCATTTAAATACTATATCCGCTGTAGTATATCCATCTGAAATAGTTATAACATTTATTTAGACTTATAATGTAAAAGATGGGAGGGTACATACACTGCGTCGTTAGTATTATTTAGTACTTACAACTAGCGGCCTTAATGGTTAAAATTTGATCATCTAGAGGGTAATTTCTAAGACTCATCGGGCAAAATAGGCTCAAAGAAATCCTAAAATAAATCATCAACATTTCAGAAATTCAAAGATTTCAATGTAAAATTAAAAAAAAATAACATGTAAAGAAATTTGTAATTGTTTCCATGATAATTAAAAACTGATACTTTTTTTAAATGTCCTTTTAGTATAACTATAACATGTGAATGATGCCTCGTGAATAATCATAAGCATAAGTCAAATCGTATCATCCAATAGTGCTTTGTTAACAGTGAAACTTTTAAAAGAAAATAGTTACCTGGTACTATACAGCACAGTGCCATCTGGGAAAATCCGTATGAGATTGTTTGGTGTAATCATATTATGGAAATGACCTGTGTCTTCATTTGAAAAGAACAAGTCCGGGATCCAAATTCGTTCCAGCCTGGTCAAAGTAATGTAATTCAACTCTTTGTTTTCATATTTCAATCGATCGTCCTTCCAAGATTGTCGAAATGTTAACTGCGCATTATAGACCTAAAATATTTATTAATAAACGAAACTATTATAAAGGTAATGGTAATAATAAGAAAATAACGCTGTATAATACAATATGTATATAAACTTAGGTATATTATATCATGTTTTTTACAAGGCAAATATACTGTAAATAAGGTATGATTAGTTAATATATATCTATAGAAAAACACATGAATTTCGACATTTATGGTTTTACGATAAGTGTTCAACCAACCACATCCTTCACTAAAAAACAATGTAAACTTATTAAACATCCGCATATTCAATTTGAAATGGAACATTATATTATAGCAAGTCAACTAAAATGATACGTAATGGTAACACTTACATTATTTTTTTTAATAATGTGTTTAAAAAATGATGTAGGTATTTCAACTAGGCATAACATAATCATTAAATTTGGTTTCATTTGTAATGCAAGAAAAACGTCTCTCCATAGGGTTAAATTCTTACATAATCCTTAAATATTTTGTAAGGTAAAGATTATTTATTTAAAAGTTATCTATACGCAAAAAATTAAAAGTTTAATAATATTGTCTTTATGAATATTTAAAAAAGTATCTTTTTGTAAATGCTTCTTAATTCTGTAAAAGTAAACGTAAGTTGTTCATAATTAAAATAATATGGACACTTTTTGCATCACTAGTGTTTTATATAAAAAAATTACAGCATATGAACAAAGTTTGTTTAGTTCTTTGAAAAGAGAATGATTGTATAGAAATCTATTTACCTGTTTTACATCGTCTATGTTGCTTAAGCTTCTTATATAAGTATTTACATGTACTATTACTGGACCTAAAACAGTTAAAAAAATTTAATTTTAGTGACAAAGAATAATTTTGGAGGTTATTTCCTGGAGTCCGAAAGTAAATCACGTAAATATCACGTAAATCACGAAAGTATCACGTAAATATTGCATTGTTTCTTCAATATTTTCAATAAATTGGCTGCTTACAAACTTAATAAAAATATTGTCATTTAGATAGTAAAGTAATTTAATGAGGTAGTTAGCAAATAGCAGTAAACACAAAAAAAAACACATACCTGTTCCATTTTCTCCAGATGGCCGTATACTTGGATCATATTCACTGAAGATCGCATTTAAAATATTACGTTCTAGTTCCAGCAAAGACTTTTTAGCCCTGAAATTTTTAAGTCCATTAATGAATTTATATATTTTTTAATTTCTATAACAATACAAGAAAATAAACAATATTTGGCAAAACACAAAATAATATACAAAATTTGGGATGTTATGAATGTCTTCAAGAATTTAGGAAACAAAATATAAGGAAATTAAAGTATTAGCAAATAGCAATGATAATAAAAACAGCAAAAAACCGTTTACAACTTACTGAGTTGAAGTGATGGAAAATATGAGTAGAGCTGAGAATATCAAGAAACGCATTTTCAAAACATTAAACTTTCGATTTATGTCTGAAAAATTATAGACAAATGAGTTTACAAATGAGTATATTACAATTGTAAAAATAATAATAAAAAGTCTTAACAAAAGAGTGTATACAAATAAAATTTTAAAACATAAGATAATCAAACTTTTACAAATAGGTAGTTCAAATAAAACTTTTGATTGCATAGTTTGAATAACTGATTCGCAATTCTTTTTTTAATTATCTTAACTATAATGTTCCTAAATGAAAACAGTTAAACACATTAATAAATGGGTAGGGTAGGGTAGGGTATTTTACATATATATTCTGACTTGTGTGCTTGCTCAGTGAGCCGCTTATAAGACTTCGTCAAGTAAGACAGACACGGAAAGATTTTTTACTGTCACAAAGAGAGGAAATACACCCAGGGCGAAGGCGGGAATCAAACCCGCGCCCGTTACAGCACGCAGACTGCTGGCCTGCGATGCTTACCACTCGGCCATCCGGGCCCCTAATAAATGGGGGAACGAAGGGAAAAAAATGGAAAATTTTGACTGTGTCCATTTCACTTCAAAGGACCGGGGGTGATAAGGGTACGTCACAGCATAAATTTAGAAATTACTTGTGCTGACTTTCAATAAAAAATGTGTTTTTCTGAGTTCTTACAAGCTCTGTTGAATTAATAATGCAAACATTTTAATGTAGGTAAGTATTTTTCTGAAATGTAGTTCAGCATCTGCTCTGTAATGTTACGGTTCAATAAATCTACTAAAGCTTAAAAATAGATATGATGGTACTTTGATTGTTATAATTTTGTTATGGATATATTAGAAAACAATGTAATTTGCAGTTTCTTGTCAATAGCGCATGGGTGTATTAATAATCTCCAATAGCTATCGTCAGTTGTGTTGAAACAACATAGTTGTGTTCCATATATCATCAAACACAATTTTTTTGTTTTGTATACAACGCAATAACCACTATAACACAAAAATAACACAACATTGTGTTCCACTTGGGCTGTTTGAACACAAGTTTTAATGAGTGTAAGTTCTGGTCAGTTGGTTGAACTGAAAGGAACCACCAACGTTAACTTTCCATTCGTCTTTCCCTCATTTTAATAAGCGTTTGGATCAAAATAAAACTATTCACAATTTTAAAGACTTTTTTTTTCTAATTAGGATTTGATAAAGGAAGTACATTATGTCCATTGTTTATACTATACAAAATAACACTTAAACTTCCATAAGTATTCTAATTTAATAATTAGTTTTTGGTTATTATAGCATATGTTGTTGATACTACACAGTTATTAACTTTTGATTATTGTTTAATTTCACTCAAAAATAATTACTCTTCATTCTAAGAATATTTATACCTAGTCATGCCTATACCTTACCCATGCCTATACCTTAAGTTAAAATTTATACTGCATAAAAAGACAACATGAGAAACGTCTGTTTTGCAAACGATAAATAAATATTAATAACTAAAGTTTTATTGCATTGATATTGTTTTAATCGAGCCATTTTTAACACAAAAAACCTAAATATTTCTTAGCCAAGAGTTAAGATTTTTTTTTAGAATAGTTTTCATGTTTACCACCCTCAATTCATTCGGAATGTGTTACTATGGCCTCAAACTTTTAATTTTTTTATCAAAGAAAATTGTCTGCCTATTTTTATAAGAGAATCATGAATAATAATTTTACGCGTTTTTTCCCAGCTGTATTAAAATACAAGAAAACCCCATTAACTTACTCTACTCTGGAAAAACAGGGCACATACTTTTTCACAATGTTCCTGACCTCACCTCAAACTCAGCAATTTTAGTATTTTACGTCATTGCTAAAATTCTTTTTTAATCCTTTTTTACCCATCCATTTAGTAAAGAAAAATATGAAAGAAGAAAAGATGAAGACGAAACAAAATAATCTGAAATGTTCCCTTGACTCTTGCTTCGATTTTTGGGATTAATGAGATAGAGACATAAAACGCATCTGTGCATAATTTTTACATTTGTCCTGAAACAAGTATCATAAAAATAAAATTTTGTCAAAAAATAGCTTATTTTTGACAAATTTAACGTAACATCGTTCTGCTAGTTTTATTTAAATTATGAGAGTAAATTCGTGTATACATTAGCAAGGGAATTGGTTTTAAAATAGAATATCCTTTGAAAAATAACGAGTAAACATGTTTTATAGTAGTGATAAAATGCTAAAAAATTATGAATAAAAGTTATTTGTAACGAGACACTTAAATAATATATACTTAATGTTAAAATAGAGAAAATTTAGGTTTAAAAAAAATAGAGGTTGTTATGAGCTAGTGCCTTTTAAATCAAATTTGTATATGACCCAATGTGTCAGTTTTCGTCGTTCGTTATTTCAATCCAGGATATCCTGATTGGTTCTCACACTTTACAAAATCTGCAATTACCTTATTAAATAAAATTGTCTCCTTTTTAAGTAGGCTTTTTTTAAGTACATGATCTAGTCCAGTGTTTTATCAGTATACCAGGTATTTAAATAAATGTTAAGAAAATTTTATATTTCCTTGGGGTAATTAGTAAACAAAAATTGAATTTTTCCTGCCAATGTAAATTCAATCTAACTAACGGAAGTTGAATAATTGATCGAATTTTTTCACTATTGACGTAATTCCTTTCTAAATATCTATAAGAGGTAATAGAAAATTGTTCTCTGCCAAACTTTTAATAGAAGTATGTTACGCACATTTAAAAACTTACTAAATTGTTATTTTAGAACTAAGAGACGCGTTAAAATATTTATTTAAAATATTTCTGGATATTTAGTAAAATATTAAAATATATTTGTATATTTATGAAAATGCATTTGTGTATTAATTAACATGTATTTCCGTTTCATTTTAAAGCTTATGACATTATAACAAACATTAAAGTAAGCGTGAATCGATTTCCTGAAAATATAATTAAAGCAACGCAGGTCGGCAAGTTTTGTGATTCCTAATTGCTTGAAGATCTTTCCTCTCTATCTCACTGATAATCTATCAAGAAAACAGTTTTTTGAATTGCGAAGGATAGATTGATGGGCAATGAACTCATTCAATGATACATATTACACAATAATTACGTGTCGAATGTCTTTCCAATCTATTGATCATGTATTACTCAATACAATAATTCTTCTACCTGTGCTTGAATAGACTGTTTATGTACACTCTTAAAACAAAAGAGTGAAATCCACTCTAGTTGGAGAAGTGCATTTTCGACACTGGAAAGGAGTGAATTATTAACTCAGACTGAGTTAAAATCACTCGTTTGGAGTGATCCTGTCGGAGGTTTCACACACAAAGGATCCCCTCCAAAAGGATAAGTGCATTTTCCAGACTGGAGGAGTGAAAATCAATCAGACTGAGTTAAAATCACTCGTTTGTTTTAAGAGTGTAGTACCCATTATTTAAACTAAATATTAATCAGTGATAATAAACGATTAATTAAGAAGTTTGTTGTTTGCTGAAATTACTGTTCAAGTCCCTAAGGCAACAAGTTCATAATAATCTCCTAGTATTTAAAAAAAAAGTAGCTTAAATCCTAACTTATTATGCAATATGTATATCCTCGTTGAGGGTGAGCAATGAATAAGTGATGTTATGCGAAAACAATGCAAGCTTTTCCCGTATTAAAAATTTAGAGTTGGTAAGTACTTCACGTAATTTGTTGGCTTAGTTGATAAACACTAATTAGAAGTATCCACGGAAACTAGAATCAAAGCAGAAAATGAACAATAGCGAGAAAGGATAAACTACTACACGTTAATAAGTCTGGAATTATGTATTTGGGTATTTCAGGGAATACGGATGAATTTTATGAGTAGAACATTAATTAGTAGTTAAATTTTATTACAACCGAAATTTATTTGTGCGTAAGTGTACCGCATGCATTCAACTCTACAGTTTTCATGACAACTTTAAGCTGTTGAACACAAATGAGGACATACGCCGTACATCATTAGTTACTTATTATTGAAGCTTCTTAGAAGAAATGTATTTGTTTTATATTTATGTATTTATTAATAGTTATGATACACAAATAGTAGATTCTGTTTTAGATACAAACTATGTATAGGGAACCATGAAAAATGAGTTATTAAAATAAATTAAGCAGCTTTCTTAATGGTTGAAAGTAATTTTCGGAAGAAATTTTTTTCATCCTTTTCAAAAAGTGGAAATATTGATAAAATTATCCATCGAAAAACTCTAAAAAATGATAATAATCCAAAAATTTCTTACGTATATAATTTTTCTCATTACAATTTTATAAACTTAAAATTATTAAAAAAAATAAGCGTACAGAAATGCGTTAATCTAAAATGAATATGAAAAAATTCATTTTTAATGAACTAAAAGAAATTGTTAATTTAAAAGACTATCGCAAAATGAAATTATACACGAGAATTACTGCTTACCTTTAATTCACTCTACTCCGTCTGAAAAACAGTACAATAAGAAACTGGACTTCAACAAACGCCCCTACTTAAGAAACGCCCCTCTAAACTTACATTAAGCGATCATGTTTACATTGTGTCACTTTTTATATATCCTGACGGGAAATTACATGAAATTGATATTGCTTTCTGTAAGTGCAAGGCCGTGTTGATAATTATTTTTTTGTGTTCCATGGGCTAGAAGCAGCTGTCATCTCGGAGTACGCTAAAACTAATTGCATTTGATAAATGAAGTTGGAAGTAACAACGAAAGGAAATTGGATATGAGTTTACATTGCAGTTCGTTAAGAAAAAAACCTCTCATAAATTTGTAACTTGTTCGGAATAAATATAAAAAGGTTTTCTCATGATTTAGTAAATGCAGTGCAATGTAAAAGTTTAGACGCAAAACATTTTTAAGTTAAGAATTTTACGTATTGGTCTTGTCAAAATAAGTAAGGGTACTTAAAATCCTGCAGATACAGTTAACTAAAAAATAAATAAGATGTTGGAAAATTGCAATAAATGTATTTGCAGAAATAGGAAAAATTACTGTTGCTAAAGTTTAGACAATGTCTGTAATGCATGTTTATCGACTAATCTTAGACTTTTAACTTTTTTTATTTCTTATATCATTAAAATTTTAAATAAAGTACCTTTTTAATTGAATTAAGAATATTTTTTTACAATTTTTTTATCTATTTCATAGATATTTGAAAATAGAAACATAAAAAATAGAACATAACAATTGATACAGTTTTTGTGGGGAAATAACATAAAATTACAATGGCAAAAGCTTACACAATATCATATTGATGCATTTTAATGACTATTCTTCGCTTTTTCATTGCTTAATTGTATTTCTTCTGGCATGAAACCTTTAAACAAACAATTTTCAATTTCGTTAAATTTTACAATAATTTAGGTTCAATTTTATGCTAAGTAGAAAATATCCCCATTTTAAACTCTTCTACAGTGAAATACTACCGTCATTTGTCTAACCTTTACGGCTAAATATCGCTCAAAGGTTCTCATTCGTATTTAAATCCACACCAATCTATCACCTAGGAAGGAAAGAATGCAGGGAGAGTCCTACACTACCGAGACATAAGAAAGAGGTTCTTCATAAGTTTTTAAAATTCTCGTTTTTAAGTATTTAATTTCTTATAAGAAGAATTCTTAAGTATTTAATTTATTATAAGAAGATTTCTAAAGTATTTAACTTCTTATCAGAAAATTTCTGAAGTATTTAATTTCTTATAAGTTTATTTGTTGTTAACTTAATCTAACATAACTTTGGTTTAAATTCTAAATTTGAAAATATATTTTGGGGGTACTGGTCGGCTCCTAAGAATTAATATTCTAGATGCCAAGTGCCTGTTCCAAAAGCATATCAAATGACTTCCGAAATAATGATTCCTAATGATAAAATATGATAAATAATATGCATATTCTTTTTTCTTTTGCAATGCAAATTGTCATAGAAATTTGTGATAAATAATATTAAATTTCTTGAAGTTATCTGTATTTTTTGAAGAAAGCATTTCTTTAAATTGTTACCATCAACGTATAAATAAAATTTTCTTTACACAAAACAAGCAATGAAAAAATTAAAAAGTAGTTAGTTGACATAAAATGTTAATTAAAAAAACGTAATTTTTAATGGGAGTTTTTTTTAATTTGAAATTATTGAAAACTTGAGACTCCGAGTTTTTTTTATAAAATAAGCACTTTAAAATCACAATTGAAAACATGGGGGGGGGGAGAAATGAGGATAAAATCGAGCTTTTATTAAAATCATCTCAATAAACACCTACTTTTTAACTAATTTTCATAGGTTTTTTTTTGTATATAACATACATTTGAACTGTTTAGATTCGAATATATAATTTTTTTTCCACCACATGCTTCAATATCTGGCAATTTAGGGAACTTAGTTTTGGGGGAAAATGGGGGTAGCCCAAGTTTAACGATATGATTAAATCAAAAATCATTAATATAAAGAACAAATTGAAGCAAACTCATTCCTAATATTCCTCCACACTTTTTTTTTAGAAAAGCTTACTTAGAGATAATAATAAAAGTAGAATAATAGAATATTTAAGCAAGAGAGTATTGTCCTCTACTATTAAATTGAGGCTCTGTAAAACTTTACATATTGCACCGAACATAACAACATGATCTGCATCGCATATTTATCGAAATTATATTAGTTTCCTTCTTTGATTTGTTTAAGTATTTTACATTATAGTTTGTTTCATTTAATAAATTAATTGCGAATAAATAATTGCAAATAATTGCTAATTGCTTCTGGGCATATTGTTAAACTTAATATATTAAGTTAAATTTGAACAAATCTCATAAAATAAGTTTTTTAATAATGCTGTATATTTTAATAGCACTAAAATAGTTTTAAAAAATATCATCCAATATAATCCAATTTAAGTTCATTCCACGACCGAAAACTCCATGATATCTTGCATGCATAGCTAAGCCTAACCATACCACCACTTTACCCCACCTACATTAAATACGATGTAGTAGTATTTTTTATAACTTGTACTTAGCTTGTTTGTTGATTAATTTAAAAGATGAAAGAACAATCAGTTGAAAAACATATTTTTAGAAAGTAACTCTTAAAAAATTATTAAACCATGGGTCGAAAAAGGATTTCAATTTCATCTTGAAACAAAAGAATAAAACTGTTTCAAGCGATTTACTAGTTACACTATAGTTCAAATAATACAAACGATTTAAATATATTTATTGTTTGCTAAAATGTTAAATAAAACAATATTTTCTATGGTTTCACAGCTATCGTTTATTGTTTCCAAATATATTAATCATGCCAAACACTACAAAACATAGTTTCGAAATGAGTTTGTTAAAGACTGCATTAAAAATAATTTAATTCACTTTCCGACTTCAAAGTTTGTAAAATTAATCAACGCAGCCTCTGCAATTCGAGACATCAGATGGGGGAAAAATAGCCAAGAGCCGATATGTCTACTCATTTTTATCCAAATACAAGTGCGAAAAAATGACTGATGTGTTATCTCAGACGAACGAAGCCTTCTCTTATGAAATAAAAACTTATGTTTTGTGAATAAAAATATTTGTTTGATTTGTTTTAATTATCTAAACTATCGTTTTTACAAGTATAACGGGACTGTGAAGCCCAGTCGGTTAGGCATTTACCTAGCATGCGAAAGATCCCAGGTTCGGGTCCGGGCATCGCCAAACTAACTGTCGACTAATAAACGGCCCGTGCAGCCAAAATGTCCGACGAATAATACCCTATGTAGAGGAAGTGCACGTTAAATATCCCTTAAAGTCCCAACACTGCGTACGATGTCACCCTTAACGGTTGCGTTGGGTGCCCACTCAGGTGTTGGCTCGTCACTTGATTGTGGTTCTAAAATACGACTCCAATAGCCCTCGAGTAGCTCTAGTGCGACGATAAATCAAACTAAACCTAAACTTACACTCATAATTTTTTAAAACCCACCACAAAACCATCTCTTAAGTTTCGTTGGTGAATTAAAGGAGTAAGACATCCGCTTATAATCTTAAGAGTAGTGAAACTTCCCCACCAGTTTTCGTATCCGGCCACTCTGACCGTCCATTAACAGTGTTCTTCAATTGAGGCTAATTTCACCATTACGTAGTCTTCAACAGCGAAAGGCCTGGGATACAAAAGTGGAACTAATGGCACTTCTGAATTAAAGATATGAACGAAAGAGAACAGTACGGGGATTCGGCTTGGAATTTCAAGACTTAATGATTGTAATTTTGGCGCATATCACTTCTTTTCATTGCAGTGGGACTCATAAAAATACTGATTTTGTAAAACGGTGCTAAATTGCGTTAATTTTGGAAAGTGGTGTGGTATACATTGGTTTTCACGAAAAAGAGTATTGCGTGAGTTTGAGGATTTTGTTGGGATTTAATAATATAATTAGTATTTCTTGTTTATAATTGAAGAGTACATGGGAAGAACCACTTGATTTTTTAAGAGTTTTACCTTATGCGTCTGCTTGGCGGTCATTGGCGACAGAAAACCGGGGTTTTTTTCGGTTCTTCAATCGCGGTACCGCCGTGTTATAGATCTCTGGCGTGAATCAGGGTAGCCGCGAAAGATAAACAAAGCCAGTAACCGGTTCCTTACACCAGTTTGGGCGATTTCTCGCTATCATCCCCAAAGAGGCTGTTAGGGAAAGCCTTCTACGAAATAAAGCGGTGTAATCTTCAATTCTATAAAACTTCTTAAAATATTAGTTAAATTTCTCATAAAATAAACTTAAATTCTGTATTTAATTATCTGGAATCAATACACACTATTTAAACTGAGGGTGACACTAGGCACCCACTAGGATGAATAGTGGTATTTCATCAGCGAAACCCAAAGGGGTGCCAGAAGGGCGCACCTATTCACAAGCCCTACACTCTTAAAACAAAAGAGTGAAATCCACTCCTGTAGAAGAAGTGCATTTTCGACACTGGAAAGTAGTGAATATTAACTCAGACTGAGTTAAAATCACTCGTTTGGAATGATTCTGTCTCAGGTTTAACATACAAAGGATCCACTCCTGTAAGAGAGGTGCATTTTCGATACTGGAGAAGTGAAAATTAACTCAGACTGAGTTAAAATCGCTCGTTTGTTTTAAGAGTGTAGGTTCATAGATCCAAGGCTATTAAAAGGATTGAGGTACCAAATGGGACTGTTTCTCCTCGGGGTGAATAATGACTGTCATTTGTCACCTTCAATTTTAACAGTGTTTGTTAGTAAAAAGATAAGAAAACTTAAGTTACCACAATAGATATTACTTAAGATAGTTTAATCACTTTATACGGTACATTCTTTTTTTTAAATTTTCACTAGGAATCTTCAAATTATCTTTACTTTCTATAAAATCGATTCATGAAATTCTACAAGTAAAATACTATTCAGCTATTCAGATAAAAACTATTCAGCTTAATTTAGAATGAAAATTATCTTCAATTGGGCTAATTTAGTAAGATAAGCCTATTTTAAGCAAAAACTAAAAAACAAAGCTTTTAAACCCAAGATTCCATTTGCATAGTAATGAACCTAATTAACTCCCTGAACGCATAAAACGAATTATATTTTTTCATCAAAAATCATTATGAATAAAGCATTGTGTAATAAAATATTAGTATATTATTAACCCTTTCAGAGTCCCAAAAATTTACTACACTACAGAAACGTCTGATATTCACAAAATAAGCTTATTTTAGGTCAAATGTAAGATTTCCATAAGAAAAAAAATTAATTATAACTTTTTATATGGTTTTTGAGATAATGCCAACATTTTTTAACTGTGGAAAACAACAAAATAAAATTATATATGTATTACCTAAAAACCTTTCGAGTTATATAATTTACGGTATCTGACCATATTATTAAAAAAATTTAGTAATTATTTTAACCGAAATAGTTTAAATTGTGTTTTAAATATGTGGAACTGAAGTGAATTTATCAAAAATCAGGTGAAACGCATGTTGGCTATTTTCTGAATAAAAAAAATAGTAGTTCTGATTTCTATTGAAATTAATGTAAAATATTGTCTAATAGAACAGAGTGTGTAGAATCGAATGATGTGTGTTTGGATGTCATAACGGGGCATAAACATTTAGAAAAAAAAGTATTGAAAGTGATGATGCCAAATGGCATCACTGGGACTGAAAGGGTTAAGAGTAGAATTCAAAAGGAGACCGAAACATCGATTTCCATCATCATTCATATCATCAAACGATTCCATCTCCGATAAATCCTTGATGCACTTTTTTATTTCTAAAAGAAACTATTGAAATTAGTCCGTGTCACATAAATCCCGTCAAAGTTTCTATCTGCAGTATCCAAGGTCTATTATAAGATTGAGATTATCCAATCAACGAACGAAATATATGTATGATATGTTTCTCATTCGTTGAACGGAAATGGGGGGCACCCGTCGAAGATGATCAGAATCAGATAATAAAAGACGCGGCATTTAAAAAGGGTTGTTTTAGCATAAAAAAATTCATATCGGTGAATACTCATGTAAGTACTAAACCTTTCTTACTATTTAGTTTTCAATGAGTTTGAGATCTAGTTTTATGCAAATTCATACGCTTCTGGCTTTAGATTGTTTTCTCGCGAGTCCGGTAATATTCGCTGTACTTATGATGCAGGTGAAGGGCTGGGGAGCCCAGTCGGTTAGGCACTCTCCAAGCATGCGAAAGGCCCCAGGTTTGGGTCCGGGCATCGCCAAAAATTACTGCCGACCTATAAACGGCTCGTGCATCCAAAAATGTCCGACGAATAATACCCCGTGTAAGGGAGCGCACGTTAAATATCCTTCAAATTCTTAACTCTGCGTACGATGTCGTCCTTAACGGTTGCGTTGGGGCCTATTCAGGTGTCGGCTCGTCACTTGACTGGGGTTCTAAAATACGACGCCCGTCTCCAACAGCCTTCGAGTAGCTCTAGTGCGACGATAATTCAAATGTAAACGTATGATGCATGTAATCATGGTTTAGGCATTGTTAAGTCAATTGGATATTTCACATACGATGCAAGCAAAAATTGAACTATTTTACTTTCGGTTTTCAAGCAAGTACTACCAATGTTAAGCGAATATGTAGTGCTGAATAGAAATTTTTACATTGCCACTGCAACAATTTTTTATATTTGCACTATTTCATTGATAACTTTAAGTAAAGTGTTCTTTTCCGTCGTATATTAAAGATCCGATAAGCTTAATCCTCTGATCGTTAGACCCGGATTATCCGTATTTTATGCAACAGTCTTTCTAACAATTTAAAAAAAAAATTTAAATTCATAAATTTTCAATCATATTGTATTTTTTTCATTTGGAAATGTTGTTACGACCATCTCATCAAAAATAAACCGATTTTTGAGTTTTTAAAAATATTTTATTTTAAATAAATTTAATTTCAAATTTATGCACGGAAAGCCAACAAACATATCTGTCCGTTTCCAGGCTGCTTGAATAAATTTCCATTGCGATTATCCGTCACTGTAAGTACGACTACTATTGCCGGAACTGTTGTGTATGAAGCGATCTTTTAATTTTTGCCATCAAAAACGTATGATATGAACCATTGAGAAGAAACGCGTACCTGAGAAATAATCCCGATATTAATTTGATATAACATCTATAAAGTTAGAGAAATTATAAATGTGTAACATTTATCGATTTTCTTATGTATCTTCTTACTTTAATTTTTGTCTTAAAAACGCTGCTTTTAGCACTTTCAGTTCCAATGAGAATTTGGCATCATCATTTTAGAATTTTTTTTCTGATTATATATAGTCATTTATGATATCAAAAAGCACTTCATTAATTCTTCAAACTTGTTTCTATTAGATTATATTATTTTATTAATCTCAATAGATGTTCGCCCTATTATTTTTTTAAAATTATGATCAGAAACATGATTATGCCAAATGGCATCCCTGGGACTGAAAGGGTTAATCTTACATTATATATTAATATTGATTACTGTTTGCATTGTAT
The DNA here is from genome assembly GCA_023701765.1 of Hylyphantes graminicola. Taxonomy (NCBI): domain Eukaryota; kingdom Metazoa; phylum Arthropoda; class Arachnida; order Araneae; family Linyphiidae; genus Hylyphantes; species Hylyphantes graminicola. The sequence continues at coordinate 25,217,123 of CM043122.1, forward strand.
ATATAAGATAAAGTTTCATTAATTCTTTGGTTTTAGTTTGGAAAGCATAAAACATATTTCATAACATCTACTTCATATTTTCCCACCGCTAAAGTACTATAAAAACTTTTTTTTAAAGTTTTGTATCCAATTAATGATTTTAATTTTTCTAATATTACTAATTTCACGTATTTTTTTGGTTGAAACATTATGACAATCTATTCATCATTATATTTTAACTTAAATGACTTTAATGGCAATTTTATATCTTGAAATTTAATTTATGTTACGTAGTTTGTTTCAAAGCGTTACATTTTATATCATTATATTAGAGCAGGGGTTCCCAACAAAATTTTCTCGCGGACCCCTCATCAAGTAGTTATTGCGACAAGGACCCCCATAAATTAATAATCCTAAAATTAAACAGTGAGGACCAAATTAAGAGTCTTTACATTGCACACGGTTTTTCAGTTACAAAACTTCATACTTCATCAATTATATAGTTAATTTTAATATTCAGTTCTTAGAGATTAGTTAAGTCTGTACTTTTAACCCATTATTTCTGAAATTTTTTTCACTTTAAAATCCAACCGCATGTCGAGCTAATTCCTAAATTTGTTTTTCATGAAACACATGGAAAATGCTTTATCTCATTGATATGTGGTTGCAAATGGAATGTCATTTCCTTATCTCCAAGTTTCTTGTAGTCTTTGCGTGCTGATGCCCAGAAGTCAGTAATTTTATCACCGATGAAAAGGTTTTTCATCGTACCTCAGCTGGACAGATCCATAAGTTGATCTTGCTCTTCTTCAGTGAGGCTTTGGATTTTGTGTATTTTTTCACAGCTGAAGGGATTTCGAATACATCTGTCGGCAGGGTCAGATTTAGGAAATTACACTATTCATTGATCTTGATCTGGTCAGACAAACTCTCCTCTGGTGACTAGGTAGAAAAGTTAGTTTTTAGTGACTTGTTTTCTTTCCTTGACTCCCAGATCTGACGCTTTTTGAATATCGCACTAATCCTATATCCAACTTAGAACATGACTAAATTTTTTACTTGAAAACTCAAGTTTTACACATTAAAGAAAGTGTTCAAACACATCAGTTAAGTACATAACTGAGTAAAGCTAAGAAAAATTAGTGAGAAAATTTTGAGTTAGTGTTTTGCGCTAAACTCTGGCTAATGCAGAAAGCTGCCAAAAAATAAAAATTCTGTTATTATTCGAAATATATTTAATATTTTTTTTATTCTAATAGCATCTGGCGGACCCCTCTGGCATAGCTCGCGGACCTCTGGGGGTCCGCGGACCACCTGTTGGGAACCACTGTATTAGAGAATCATGCACCACTATTTTTACGGTTTTAGATAGTGCGTTTTTCCCTAAATATTAAGTTTTATTCTTTGTATCATAAAACAATTGCAATGGTTTCAAAAAATGCAACAAGCACCTAACTTGTGTATTAGGTAAAATTAGTTTTTAAAATATGAAATTGATTGCTTTCATTTATCCTTTGACATTTTGTTGAGGTGTTAACTTGAGCGTCAACAAAGACGTATTTCAATCCAAAATAGTAATAGATTTTAGTTGTACTTGATTAAAAAGTAAAAAGAAACTAGTATTTATAATTGACGGTGATTTAACTGCACTTTCCTAATTTTGTTTGAAATAATTTGAAAATCAGAGGAAGGACTGCAATTTTTGCTAAAAGAGATAGCTCTCCCTTGAGTTACCAAAACAGAAACCTCTCTTTTCTGCTTACGGTTCAATATTCGTTTAAAATAGCTCAGTTGTGGACCAACCCCATCATTAATGTTACACTAAATGAATTAAAAAAAAAGTTTTTAAGGAGTCAGAGAATGCAGCGAAGCTTAAAAGTATCAAATTTTCGTTTTAACTTTTAATCATTTCTCGATTTACAAAAAAAAAAATGATACAATCGACACCTGAATATGTGGCTGTAGTATGAAAAAAGTTAGTCAATTTTAATGAAATTTAGTTACCAGCTTTAAATGTCATTGTTTTAAAACACTGATTTTTCTGAATTTACTTTTATTTCCCGTGATAACTATTGCATTATCTGAAAATATCTTAATATATAAATAAAAACTATTCCATTTAATTCAATGAACCTCAACTTTGACTATTAAGGGGACGCATTACCCAAAATATTATTTCTAGAAAAAATAACATAAACTTGTAAATTATATTGGTTTTGTATAATGTTCACTCTAAATAAAAAAAATTCTAGCAATAAAAATGAATATTTACAAGTAGTTTTTCATTTATTAATAAAAAAGTTAAAATTTTGAACTTTTTTTAAACCCTACTCCTCCTTCAATTTTAAGAATAACTTCACCAAACTTTTATGGTTTCTTTTTAGTACTATTTGTTCAAGAATTGCTTATGGATTTTAAAATGTGAGCGACAGTTAAAAAGTAATATCCATTTGCAGTGAAAATCACAAAAAATACACAAAAAATACAAATTATTGAATTCAAAATTTTTTATAAGAAATAACTATACCTTATTCCATGCACAATTTTGTGAATAATATATGTAGAACACAGGTAAAAAATTTCAAAATTCTAACTTAATTAGCAAAAAAGCATTAGGGATTTATTAAACACAAGAATTGAAAAACGTGAAACAGAGAAAAAAAGGTTGAAAGCAGACGAAATAAGTATTCAAACTTATAGGAATGCCTCCAGAAAATATTTAATAACTTTTTTCTACAAAAGATATCATTCTAAAACTTTCAGTAAATGTTCAGAAAGATATTGTAAATAATAAGAAGTAAAAACTGAAAAATTAATATTTTGACCAATTTTTGGGTACTGTGTCCCAGCAGGCGAAATACGCATTCAAACGTATAGGAATGACTCCAGAAAATATTTAATAACTTTTTTCCTACACAACATATCATTATGAAACTTTCAGCAAATGTTTAGAAGAATATTGTAAATAATGAAAAGTAAAAACTGAAAAATCGACATTTTGACCAATTTTTGGGTAATGCGTTCCCTTAACCATTCAAAAGTTAAGTGAATCAAATTGGATTCTTACATTATAAATATTCTTCTATTTTTTTTGAAAAACTTATTATGTTTTATACTATCAGTGGTTGTATGTGCTGCATATACATGAATACAACTGCATGAAAAAAAAATTATTTCAAACCTTCAAGCTAAATCTTGAAACGTTTTTTAATAATGATATTTGAAATTGTAAACAAATTTCATATTTTGAATCGTCTTTTTCTTCTCAGTCACCTTAAGTTTAGCAACATGGATGTAATCTAAGCCAATATATAGTTCGTGCAAAATATTTATAACTTTTTTCTTCTCATATTTCATTACGAAGTGTGTTTCTTACAAGATTAAGTTAATTACAGATCAGATGAGTGTGATACTCGGAAAATTCTGATAAGCTTCTTAACAGCAGTCTTTTATTACCGAAACAAATTGTAGATATGAAAGATGTTGAAAGATTTTGGACATGTTTAATAATTTTTTAACGCAGCTCTTGGGAATTGGTGAGATTTGGGTTGTATTGGCACAGGTGCAAGAGTTTTTTCAGTGTCATTTGGTTAAAAACTATAAATTATCAAGGTACTGTTCTTTCATTTTCTTAAAACTCAGGATATTTGATGATGATCGTGTGGTAAGTGTAAATTATTATTTTACCTAAAGCTCAATTAACTACATAATCGAAATATGTACGTTAAAAAAACCTACAATTCAGCAAAATGTTTCTTATTTTAGACGCTAGAACATTCACCATGCAATTGCACAACTTTTTAGAGTTTTTCCTTGTTAGTTGTCTCCTGATAGCTATTTCAATTGGGTATGTATTAAAACTTTCATCTTTACGATACTAAGTCAACTTGTATATAGCATTGCTATCGACGAAAAAACTAAATTGTGGTGTCTACTATAAAGTTAATTGAATAATGTACTGTTAATAATTTACGGGACTGTATGGTAGGCTTTTGCAATAAGGTTACGTAGATTTAAAGCTAAAAACAAATATGTTTTTGTAGCATTTAGAATAAAAAAATGAATGAAAATTATGGACTTAGACAATATTTTAAAATAAATAAATTTTTGCATTAACATTTGCACAAAAAAAATTATGACTTTTTATTTAATAGGCACACATGCCTAATGTTTATGAAAAAATAAGAAAAACATTGATTTATCAAAAACATAAACTGTGATTGCTTTAATCCTTATTTGAAATAAATTCCTGAACAAACTATTAAATAGTTTCTAAAGAAAAAAGTTTGTGTTGATGATTTTCTACACAAATTTTTAAATTTAATTTTGTGCAATACACAAAAATAATATTGTAGTGTTGAATAAAAAGGGATTATTTTTCAAAACATTTAACTTTTTATAGAAAAAAAACACTCAACAGATATTTTTTATTTCATTTTAAAGAAATAACTTGCAACCAAAGCTTTATGCCTTCACGAATTACTTTTATTAAAATTTAAAATGTCGATATTTTATTTTTAGTAAAATCTATTTTTTAATTATTAGTATAGTTTGTTGATAATATTTTTTGTTACATACAGAGAACACATAACAGAAGAGTATGCTACGCAAGAATTTATCGAAGAACTTATGAGTATGGTGTAAGTTTATTTCGTGTTGAGTAAGAATTGCTTATTAAGTTTTTGAACTTTAAACTCTAGACCTTCTACCTTAGTAGAGCATAAAAATGTTTAGGTATCTTTATTGTTAACTTTTTTTCAACATAACGAACAAAATTTAATGACAGAAAGATACTTTTCTCATGCTTTATTTTATTTTTTCAGTTTTTGGTAAGCATTTAAAAAATATTTTTTCCCCCTGCTAAATATAGAAAACAACCCAAGAATGTGTATACACAAGCATATTTGGATGGTCTTGTAATGCTTGGGTACGACAAGGATGAAGTTCCAGAGTACTGTGAAGGTAATTATTTTAATTTTTCCTTTTATAATTTTTTTAGCCAAATATTGAAAACTGTCTTGACCTAAATGGAATGTATTGACATATAATAGGCTCTATTTAAAAATCTCAATTGAAAGGGTGTTTGAAATCTTTTTATAGACTTTTGTTTTATTAATAAACTCAAAACGGACGGTTCAAGAACTAAGTTTTTGACAACTTTAGATGATTGCAAGTGAGCTTCATGTAAAAGGTTTATGCATCGTTTAATTTATGGATTGAGAAGAAAAAAATGCGATAATCTGATCTAATAAAAGATAGAGCAGTATTAATGTCTCACGACGCTTTTCATCTGTTCACACATTGTAAATTGCTACTGTTCGGGTTCGTTTCCCCCTGTTTAAAAATTGCAAGATCTTAGTTTATATTCCGAAGTCTTTTTATCAATTCGAGGGGGAAAATGAATTCAGATTCTATATTATCGGGTTTTCCATTTTTGGAATCTCTTTCTTTTTAAGCAAAGGTTTATATATTATTCATAATAAATGTACTGAAAATGTTGTTTAAAAAAAGTTACTAAGAATCCATATTTTAGCGTGGGAAAGTTCCTGAGGAAATAATTATAAAACAACTTTTAATGATATGACAATTATAGAATAACTTTTATACCAATTGCATTATTTTTTATTCAAAACTTTTAGTTATCAAACTATATTAAAGCCTTGAGATATTAAGTAAGTTTAACTGGAGAATTAAAAAAAAACATAAATGCACTTTAGCGATATTTATGTTCAATTTTCTAAGACGTACGTGTAGTTCTTCTCGGTAAGGGACTAAGAGGGGATCCCTTATATATTAATACGTGCTGCCATCTGCCACATATAATTGATTACATTTTATAACCTAATAATATCCGAAATTCGTGTTTTATAGTATTTTACATTTTTCTCCTTTACTAGAATGTATTTAAATTTATAATTTCACACGAAATACGATTCATTGTCATGCCTTTCCTTAACAAGATATACACCATTAGTTTAAAAAAAAAGTATTTTGGCTACCATTTTAACCACTTTCTTTAGTTTTAAAATTTGTACTTTATATGCATTTTTACGAGTGCTATTAAAATAACTTTTAAAACACATTTACATTTGTAATTGCTTACAATCTTAAAGCTGGTATTATTTTTCTGTGTGAGATAATTAACGGAAACTTTTCTTATTAATTTATGTACATTAAATTTTAAGTTTTATGTGTAAGTTAGCATATTAAACAAATTGTTTATTTTTAGCAATAGTTATTCGCTGTACCTTAATATTATTCCGTAAATGCTCGATCTAAACTAAGCATATGTAACTTTCGAATTCACATTTTAAGTATTTTATTAGGTTGTAATAAAACAAATGATTTTTGCAGCTGTAATATATAACGTTAATATAAAATATTAATGTTAACAACAAACGATTTTTTTTTTATCTTTTTAGGAAAGCCTCTTCCAGTTCAGTGTTCGCTTTATCTGTTAGGTATTCATAAGGTAGATGGCGAAATCCAGGTACGAACATTATCTATACGTTTAAATAAAATAAGTTTCCTATTGAAATTGTACAATTAATGCTAAGTATACAAAATAACATTTTGTTGAATTTTTTAATCAATTGCAGTTAACGGTATGTATCGATATGTAGCATAGTACTTAAAAAGTATCAATATGTCTTCACACTTAAGCAAAGAATTATGATGTTGTATCATACTTCGATGTAAAATAAGAAGGTAAGATTGAGGCAGATAATTTAATATTTTGAAATGCATTGGTGAACTTGTTCATTTAATTCACAGTTGATTTTTAGAATCCATAGGGTCAGATGGGGTAAAATGGCCACATGTCAATGTTTTATTCGTTAAAAATGTCAAAAGAAGTATACTTATACTTCAAGACAGAAATGCATAAAGCTAATTAACAAAGCTCAGTATTTTCAGGTTTTCAAATGAATGGGAGCAATGAACACCAAAACATACCAGAAACAATATTTTTGGACAATTTTATTGTTTAGCAGTTAATCTAAAAATTTAATAACTCACAGATAGTGTAAAGTGAAAAATGCTTTAAAAATTAAAAAAAAAAATTAATTTTTTTAAAACTGTAAGCTGACAAAGTTAAAAATAGCTTATTTGTCAACAATATTGCCCCCTGACCCTATTAAATATTTAAAAATATTAATTTTATCAACTTAACAGTCTTTTTGGAGCCCAGTATATTTTATATTTTATCTAAAAATATTATTTAAGGTAGTAATTTGACTAAATAAATTCTAGTTTACATACAAGTAAGGACAATTGAAGCACGTCGAACTGATTTCTTAGAGATTGTTTCTATAACCAAGAGAAAAAGCCTTCATTATTTATCCAAAAAAAATATTACAAAATATTACTGCAGGCCTTGGCCCGCTAACGGACAGTTGTGCCAAGGAGGTTCGGACAAGGAGGTTAGGACAAGGAGTTAGGACTAAGTTTAGTTTAGAATGTTTTTATAAAAAAAGTAATGGGCTAACCGTTTTATGTATTCATTTAAATAATTTTCATTTTCCACATTTTATTTTTAAGAATGTCAAAGTGATTAAAATCTAATTTTTGCAAAACGGTAAGATATTTTACTGTTTATATTCCAATTGTTGCAATTCCTCTTTCACTAAACTAAATTTCAATAGCCCCATCATTTTCAACTATTGCGAGAATATTTGTTATTAAAACGTAGGGTAGACTGACCAGTGAGTACACAGGCCCCAGTGAATGAACATTTGGTAAATATAATTAAAAAATAAGGAAAAAATAAGGCGAACGCAGTGCCTTAAACGTTCATTCACTGGTTAGTCTACCCTATGTTTGCATTTAATATTTAAGAATTTACGTTTTATTGGCAGAAATATAAAGCTGAGTTTTACTTTCGTCAAAGCTGGAATGATTCACGTCTAGGCTTCTTAGACAACGATATCCATTTGGAACACGACATTGGTTCTTTCATACTAAGAGATACGGAAGATATTTGGACGCCAGACTTCTTTTTTAGTCAAAAAAAAGAAGGTCAAGTAGAAAATAACATCGAACCTTATACTTACGTAAGAATTAGTCAAGCAGGAGAAGTCGTTTACAGTTTGAGGTAGTATAGTACTCTTTGTATATTATAATACTAATTACGGTTAAGGGTTGACCGGGGAGGCAAAAATGTCAAAAATATCGATTTTGGTATTTTAATAAAAAGTTATAGCTTGAACTTTTATCTTTAAGAACATATCTTACTTTTAACGATCCGCAAAGAATTCGAAATACAGTTGGAGTTTTCGTAAACACCGAAATCCGAAAATCGTCCATTAAGTGGAAGTTATTATTTTCTTTACTTGCCTTTTTCTCCATAAGTGTTTTTAGTGATTTGTCGTACATTCGAATTGTTCCTTGCGATTCAAAAATTTTTGTATTGCTTTGAAATTGTGGAAAATTGTTGTTGATAATCTTTCAAACGTAATTGTGCATGGATTTTGAAATCTGATAACATTTTTTAATGTTTTACTCAGTTTTACTTTTAGCATATCACGAAAAAAATTCAAAAGTTTCCAAGTAACATAAATTTTTAATTTTATTTAATTAACCAATAGGGGACAAATAAAAAATCCATGCACAGTTTTGTTAACATATATTTAAATATCTTATTAAAAAAATTAGACATTTTAGAAAAAAATTGAATCGCAAGGAGCATTTTTAAAAAAAGTTAAAAAAAATTTTATTAAAAAAAACCTATTGCATATTTTTCTTTTATTTTTTTGTATTTTTCTTAAATTTTATGTCCCTGAGCTAAAAAAAATTTCATCCATTTCGCTCTGTAACTTAAAAAAATTAATTTGCCTCCCCGGTCCCCTTAAGTACACTAATTAGAAAAAATATTAGATAAGAAAATATGGTAAGAACTTTGATCTAGATACAAAATCAGTCTACGAGTAAACCATTTTTTTATTCTATAATTTTTAAAATGTTTAATTATCATAAGTCTATTTAATGATTCAATCAAAATAAGTTTAGAAGAAGGTGTCCTTTACAGTTTGAGGTAGTGTAGTATACTAGATAAATTGGAGTCAGGTAGGCATGTGTAATAAATTAGTACAATAACAAGAAAAAAATATGTCAGCATTACTGGCGTTAGCTGGGATCTAGATATAAAATTTTCCTATGAGTTTCCCAGTACTAAAACTTATTTCTGTTTTTGTTTTTTTAACTTTAAAAATGAAAAATTCGTTATGATTTTAGTATTGCTTTTATCAGGATAAGTCCAATAAGAGAAGTCATATGCAGTTAGAGGTAACATACACAGTTAGTATAATACAGCTAGTATTGCATTTACTAATTACAGTAAACTATGTATATATATTTGAAATAGTTAAGTACACTAACAAAAAAAGGAAATTAGAGATGCATATAAGTATTATATTTTGCATGTATATATTTTTTAATATATAATATTGTTAATTATTCATATTAATTGTGTACTTCTAAAGAAAATTAAGCAACTACTTCTATTAAGACTATACAGGTACATGAAAGGTAGCTTCTCAATTATTAAAACATTTTATACTTTTTGTTAGTTTTCACACTACAAAAAATTCTGTAATTTTACAGCACAGGGTGATGTTAAATGTTTTGGAATCCCCTTGTGATGGGAATTTACATATGTTGCAAAATTTTGAAGAAAAATTATGTCAATTTACTTATTATTCGCAGTGATTAGATAGCACCTATCTCACGTAACCCCAAATTCACGAAAACATCAATTTACAATTAACTAACTTTTACAACACTATTGTGTAAAAAATAACTTAAAAATTTATGTAACTTTAAAGAATATTTTTACAGTGCAGGTTCAAGGTACGAAGCCAAATACTTTTTTTGATATCAGAATTCAATAAATTAACATTAAAAATACGTTTTCAGATCAATTGCCACTTTCACGTGCCCTGTGGATTTCCTTAAGTTCCCGCATGACTATCATAAATGTATTTTTACTATTGAAAGCTGTAAGTGCTCAAAATATTTATTTTATTTTAAAGCAAAATTCGACTACTAAACGTCCTAATATTGTTTTTCCCATTGTTTATGTATGATGTTATGTAAACATTTTATAACTAAGATTGTAAGCATAATATATCTATTTTGGTAAATCTAAATCAAAGTAACACTTTAATAATATACTGTATAAAGTTACTCCATAAAACTGAAGGCAACCTCGCTGCTGTCAGCATTGTTAGGTAATGTATAGAGTATTGTTACACAAACTTTATGAGGTTCAGTTATACTAAATTTGTGCAACGTTACTTCTTCAGAATGGAGGCAGTACTTGCTACTACCAGTTTTATGGGGACAATCTATTATTTGTGCTACGTTACGCCCTAAACGTGGTGTAACGTTGCTCCATAAAGCTGGAGTAACATTAAACCAAATTTTACAGTGAATGACCTATTTTGATATTTTTCAGGTTTTGATTAACTCTTCAAATTTACCCATAAATAGTAGCTTAACAGACTTTAGTTATTGTTTAGGGTTTCCTTACAGTAACTGCACAGCAATTGCAATAAAATTTAATCATGTGTTTGAATTAGTTATAAATTCATCTTTTAGATGCATATTCAACTGATCAGTTGCAGCTAATATGGGAAGAAAACGAATCATATCAAGTAATGGACGCCACTAACGAAATAGACAAGATGTATTTTCAATTGAAAAGCGTAAAAGAAGATTCTAAACAAGTGTCGACCCTAAACAAGTCGGAATCCCATGGTTAGTTATAGTTCATTTTAAAAAGTCATTCAAGTTCACTTCTTCGTTGATTATATTAAAAAATTATTTTTTTAAACATTTTTTTTTGTTTGTGGAAAAGTTTATCAAGTAAAAGTGTATTATAATGTTCTTTCTCTATTTGGCATTCTAAAATTTGTGTTTTAATATTAAAAAATATAATAGAGAGCAAGAGTAAAATAAAAACAAGATTTTTGAGCCATTAATCTTTTAAACATGAGAGGGTTTAAAATAATTGTCAACATATATATTTAGGCGATCAAATACAATTAATTGTACATGGTTTTATATTTATTTAAAAAAAATATGTCAAATAATTTAGATGATTAAGTTTATAATCTTTTTGTATTTTGGGAATTAATAAATGGAATTACCTGCAATCATTTTGAATTTGAAGAAAGTCTAATACTACTGCTGCAAATTTAAAATTCTTAAATGGGATTTAAATAAAAGTGGATTTGATAAAAGGTTTATATTTCTTAAACTCTAATTAAAATTAACTAATTATGAAATTACCTAAGATTGTTTTCATTTCAGATGACTACACTCATCTTAAACTTGAACTCTCTTTCAAGAGAAAAATAGGGTTTTTTGTCAGAAAACTATACGCCCCATTTACAATCTTAGTGTCAATGTCCTGGTCGACACATTTCGTTCCTGTGAAAATGGTTATTCCAAGACTTTCTGTACTGCTCGTTATAATTTATCTGATGGCGAATATTGCAGCCTTCATAAACCAGTACATTCCACCAACTACATACGCAAAAGGAATCGACAATTGGATGATATTTTGTGAAGTTCTGGTGCTCTTTTCTTTTATGGAATATATACTTATTTGTATTATCTTCCAAAAGAAGGGAAAGATTTATCGCAATGGCAGTCTTGAAGTCAATGTTGTTGTGGAAGGCAACGAGGTAAATATAGTTTTATTTAAATAAATTTCTATAATTAATTAATTGTACTATACTTATGGTGCAGATAAACTGCAGTAACTTTTTAAAAAAAAGTTTTTTTAAGTTTTTTTTACTTTTGGCATCTATTTAACTTATATTCCTATGGATTGACATTTTTTAAAAAAAAATTAATATAAATTCAGCATTATATTTTGGAATGGAAAACTGCAGTAAGTGAAAAAGAACACACAAGAATGAACAGGCTAGTTAGTAGAAATGTATTTTGCCTGCTTAAAAAGTTTTCTTAACTAAGACAATAAGAAGGTTGTTGAACGAATGCTTAAATATTGTACTCTTAAATATAATCATTATCATCAAATTACTAGTTACATGTTTAACCTTGACCAAAAACAAAGTTCCATTTCTTTGAAAGTTCCATTTCTTTGAAAGTTCCATTTCAGCCATTGACAAATGTCAGATCTTTTTAATATATCAGTTGGCAGTAACAATATTTTTTAAAGCTGTAGTACAATTTGTAAAGAATTAAAGTATTTATTGCAGTAGTTTAGACTCAAACTTCATAAAGATACACATTTAATGTGATATTCTTTTGTTTAAAAACGAGAATTAGTCTTAAAGCTGTTTCAGTTTAGTACATTGTTTGGTCCAAAGTGCTGCTAATGCCTTTAGGATTTTACAACGTTGTAGTTGATACTATAGGGTAGACTAACTAGCGAATGAACGCTAAAGCACAATTATTTTTAAGATAATTCATACATTTTAAGAAAATATAGCTTGTAGGTTTATGACAATGTGAACACATCTGTCATTATATGTAAATTCTACAAAAAAGGGAGGTGATTTTATATTGCATTGCTTTGGGTCTTTTGGTGTCCAAATAAGAAGTGGTACAAAAGCCAAGTGAATAGTACTTTTACCAGTAAATGAACACAAAAATGTCCAATCAATAAACATGTTGGTTTTTAATTAATGACCAGGATAACCAATCAGATGTCAGATAGCTTCCTACTAGATGAGAGGAAGCCAGTGTTGCCAATCCATCCAGTGGAATGATTTTTTAACCTTACTTTTTAAATGTATTTACCAACTGTTCTTTCACTGGGGCCTGGTCATTCACTAGTCAGTCTACCCTATTTAGATAAAAAAAATTATAAATAATAGACATAATTGGAAGTCAGTTTTGTGAACATACTATTTAATATAAGGGATATTCCGACAATATAAGCAGATTATTAAAATACAAATGAAATTATTTTTATTGTATCAATTTTAGGGCCGAACAAAGAATGCATTTTGAGCTGAAGTTTTTGTCCATGAACTGCATAATTCTTAACGTATAATCCGTTTTTTCTCTTTATGTAGAGATATGAAGAGATGGCCTTAACCGAAACTGGAAATGCTGCTCTGCATAATCTGCCCAATCGCTTGCGAACAAATCCACGGTGTATTCCCTCACAAATCGACAAAGCTTTCCAAGTTATGATTCCGATTTTATTTTTCTCTTTTAACTTAGCTTATTGGATGATGCATTCATATGAGGATTAATTTGCATTTGAAACGGAAGAAACAACTATGTCTGAATAACGCTTGTTTTTGCTAACGCTTTTGTGATCTACCTGATTTTATGTTATTTGATTATGTTAACTAATCATCTGTGAACGACAAAAAAGTACAAAATATATGTGAGCTTGCTTTATATTATTGTATTATTGTTTCTGGCAAAATTAAATTATGGATAGTTTGAGTGTATTTTAATAAGTATTATCTATAATAAGAAAACTAGCTTTGAATTTCAAAGGATTGATTGTGTTTAAATTCTGTAATATCTTTGTCAATAAATCTTTTTGAGCAGTTTTAATTTATTGGTTTTATTTGTCCTAAAATAGGATATATTTATGATTTGCTATTGATTTATCGTTTTATAAATTCACATCAAATGCTGTTCACAACCCTGAGTTAATGGGAATTCATGCATTGTAGAAAAAATTAATCATTGAAAAATGAATACACTGCGTTGCATAATGATAGAACCACCATGTATTTTCAACATAGCATGAAATAATTGAAAGAAATCATTGAAATTAGTACTTTTATTGGAAATATACGTAATAAGAATGAAAATAGCAAAACATAATACTTGTTTAACTTTTCGTGTAATGAAATAATAATGCAAATATTATGTTGCAAAATGATAGGACCAGTCATAATTAATACTTAATAACAGAACCCTTTTTGGCTATAACTTCAAAAATTCGATCAGGCATGCTTTTGACTAGACGTTTAAGTACATCTGCATTAATATTTTCGCATTCTTTTATAATAGCGTCGTTCAATTCTTGAACAGTTGTATATTGCTTTCCGCTGGCGTATATGGCCCTGCTTAGGTTACCCCAAACGTTTTCTATTTTGTTCAAATCAGGATAACAAGCTGGTCAGTAAATAACCTGCACTCCGTTATCCAGGAAACAATGCCAAGACGAGTTGGCAACATGAATACTGGCATTATGATGTTGGAATTTCCAAAATGGACCCCCAATTTTTTTCTCCAAACGGCAACAAATTGTCTTCCAACATGTCTTGGTAGTCTTCTGTTTTCATTCGACCAGAGGGGAACACATTATTGGTCTGCCCTGCGCTTCCAAAACCAGCCCAAACCATTAGCGATCGTCCCCCTCCACTGTCTCTTAGAGAAAATAGTTTCTTCATTTCGGAGATCCCTCTAATCTCTAATAGTACTCCCATCCATCAGGACCATCTAAGTTGAATTTTTTTTCGTCACTGAATACTATTGAAGCTTTGACAGTGATTGCGCCCTCTAGAAGGGAGAGTGTAGGCTTTATAGCCCATTACCCAGCTCGCCAGAAGAGACAGTCACAAGAGACACACAAAGAAGGACGACACAAACACATAGACAAATAACAACATTTATTGACGGTCACAAACATCCATGCCTGACCGGGATTCGAACCCGACCCCTGCAGTTCCAAAGGCCAGCATGCTAACGATTGAGCCACCGGGGCGGCACTATTGAAGCTAGTGTTCTTTCCAAGTCATATGTTCTTTAGCTCATTGCATAATATTTCGCTGGTGAAGCTCTGTAGGTCTCGGTTGTGTTTTCTTTTTCTTGTACACACGATGTTTGTTCCGCCTCTCTTGATAAAGTAGACTTGTGAACGTTGATGGTGGGGTCTCGTGATAATCTGGTCAATGTTTCCCCGACTTTTAGTTTCTTAACAACTAATTTTTCTTGCCGAATTGTTGGCTTTCGAGGTCGTCCAGTCGATTTCTTCTTCCCATATTTTGATCAAAGATGGAGAAAGTTATTAACCACGTGCAGTGAACGTCCAATATGTCTTGCTATATTCCGTGACGACAATCCTGCTTGGTTTTAAGCTGCAATTTTGCCCCTTTTCAAAACCTGATAATTGCTTTTTCCTACCCATACTTAATTAACACCCTTTCAAATCTATTGATTTGACTTATTCACAATAAATGCAAACAAAGTTGGTTTAACTAGGTAAAACAAAGCTTTTATGGCTAGAAATGTTTCCGGCTGCCAATTTCTATCCTCCATGAGGAGCTTTAACACATGCAATTTCACCTATTTACTTAAAAGTAAGAGTGGTGCTATCATTTTGCAACAGTAAATCTCCATTTGTTTTAAACATTTGCTTATTAAGCCAAACACAAAACTTCTCACAGCTTGATATCCTGCATTCTACTTAATTATACTATTCTAGTTTCGGGAAGTATTACAAACTTATTCAAAAATATATTATAAAGTTTTTACTCAGAGGAAACAAGGTGGTGCTATCATTTTGCAACGCGGTGTATTAAATGTCTTGATTGAATCGAAAGATGCAAATCTTTCTAGTCTATTGTTACTTTTAAAAAAATATATTAATCTAGCAAAATATAGGTATAATATGTATAGCATGATGTGTATGTATAGCATAAACATAGTATGTATATGAGGCCCAAGGGCTTATTGGTAGTGCTTCGCATTGTCACGCCTCATGTCCGGGGATCGAACCCCGGATTGAGCGAGGTTGAACCATCCTTTCATCTCTTAAGTGGGTTGATAAAATGGGTAACAAACATGCTTGGGAACTTAACACTGAGGGTTCCGCGTGTAGCTGACCACCGTACCGGGACATGTGCCTAGCACCCCAAGGCCCTAGGTCAAGAAAGCTGAAATGGGCACGGCAGGCCTTGGCCCACTATTGGACAATGGCGCCGAGGAGTTTAGTTTAGCTTTACGTCTAGCATAAACAAATAAATATAGAAGATTTACATGCTGATTCTATAAAATATTTTCTATTACGTTGGGTGCCGTGAGTCGACCTCGTCATTTTACGAAAGGCTCAAATTTACGAGACGTAAGTGAATATATTAAAGCGCTGCTTAGAGATTAGAAATAGGCAGCCAGAACTGTACAGGCTCTAAGCGTTAAGTGCTGCCATCTATTGACTACTCTCGGAACACTGCAAGAATAAATTCATTACGTTTGGAAATTTTTTATCAACTATTATTATTAAAAACGGAATGCTTGAAACGTTATCTAAACATATCTCATCTTGGAAAACTGTTTCATATTGTATACAGTTGAAGTATAATAAATGACATAATTAAATATGCCTTTTGCAAAAAAAAAGAATAAAACTTTTATTTCCAACCCCATGCTATGGATTACAAGCTTAATCCAATTACTTACCACAATACATAAATATATATTAAGCATCTCTCACATCATTGCACTAGTTTACTACTTCCTATTTTTAATTAAAGTCTTTTTTTTCCTACAAAACATTATGTTCTTAAGCAGGCTAAAAATATTACTTAACGAATTGAATGCCTTTTTCAACTAAACTATTGAAAGAGACAATCACTTTTAAAGTCTTAGTAATTTATTACTCTATTTTTCCCATTTCCTACTATGTATTATTATATCATATAATGTTAGCAGTTGTTTTCTCCATTCTATATAAATAAATTTACAAAATGAGGGTTATTATTTTTAGCCTTAATAATGTGTTCATTGTTTTGGTTTAGGAAAAAGTTATTATATAAGCTGGAGATAATACTTTATTACTATAGATATTTTTAGTTCTTTCAGGAAAATCTTGTATATATTTTTTTATTTATTTTGTTACTATAAACTAATCTTACATTTAAACCTACCTGGGAATATTGCATATTTTAAAAAGACCATTCTTCAGGAGAGCCGTTTAAAGTTTAAAAAAAAAATTCAAATTTTAATAAAATCGTTCCAAAAGAACCTACATAAAATTTTTTTGGTTGGGATATTCGTCGTATATGAGGTCATTTTCTAAATTTAAATTTGCATTTGCTGAGATATTTTAAGATATGTTTTTTCCGCTTTCAAATTTGAACTATTTTGTACCCGAAAAATAGGCCTATCTAAAAATATCTTAGCAAAATATAAAAAGTATAAAAATCTGAGTAAAATATAAAATAATAAATTTAAAGTAACGCGTTGGGAAAATCCCGCATATGGTTCAACCTCATCATAGTTACGCAATTTGAAAATATCGTTATATGGTTCAACAGTCTACCAAATCATGGTTGCAGCAACTTTGAACCGTAATTTGGTTCAACCTTGAACTATTCTTTTTAACAGTGCATGGCTGCATAGAGACCGGGGGCGTCATGCGTTTTCTTTGCTTGGCAACTTAATATAGAGTTTTACAATTAGATCTCAAATATGATGATTTCATTTACCATGTCTTGGACTTTAGGTCTGTTTTTTCATCGTGTGTTCCAGAAAATGTGTTCTTTGCACCTTACGTTACCATTTTCAACTTATTTTTTTAAAAATCAATTTTAAAAATCCTTTAAAATAAAAGTAACCCTAGAACACATTATAGAATTTCTTATTAAAAATCGACTAGTTGATGAACTCAATATCACGGGCAAGGTGAACTAGATATTGTCACCAAATAATATCACAGGAAATAAAAAATGTTTATAGCCCCCGTAATTAAAATAAGGAGCCGATGCATGAAATAAGGTCTCTTTTATGATTGATTTATGTAGTGTAGTCAAATATAAATGTCTAGGCAAAATTTCAGCTTTATCGGAAATCAGTGAAGCTTGCCAAATTTGATTTACCTTATGAGATATAAGCAAATTAACTGAAGTGTCAACTTTGTTTCACTACATAAAAGTTTAATTTTTTAGATGAAGATTTTATTTCTTAAATTTTTTTAAATTATATTTCTGGACTCTCTGTAAAGGATTCTGTAAAGGATTTCAAATTACTCATCCCTACTTCAAAATTTTAAAATATAATGAAATTATAAAATTAATAAAAATTAAAAAATTCCTGTTGCTGAAAACCCAACAGTTAGGTCATGGGTGTATACTTCAGTATCACTTCAGTGCTTCAAAACGAATTCTGTGTGTGTCTTAATTATAAAAAAATCACTCCAACCTTAAAGTCCCTGATAATCATTAATTTTTAATATTAGTTATCTGCTACATTTTTGGGAAAAAATGGTTCTTATACAGTTATTGCTAATATTAAGTTCCTTTGGATTTCTAAAAGTGTTATAACTAAAATATGTCTGTAAAATGTATGATTAACATTGATTGAGGCAAATTAAAAAGTCCACGAACTCACAAGAATCGCTTTATTCTATTTTATGTACGCTTTTGTAATGGTGCGAAAATCGAAACACTAATCATTTAGATTTATACATGTTCAGCTGCACATTACTGTAGTCGCATACAGTTTGGGTAGAGTGATATCCCTATTTATAAATATGACATTGGTTTCATTACCTCATGGACACAAATACATTCAACACACGCCATGAACCGATATCAATATTTTCCAACTAAGTAACAAGCACAGAATTGAGTATCAACCTTTTGGACCTTGGGAATCGACTTTTTAATTTTTATTTTAGTAGCAACAACAAGCATCTGAAACACATGTCAGCAACTAGGAAATTGTAATGTGTGTCTGGAAAGGCCATCTTGGTTCGTATCTAGTTGGAATTTTTTTTAACAGATTTATTAACACAATGGTTCGTATCTAGTTGGAATTTTTTAAACAGATTTATTCGCACGATAAATTCTAAAATTTCATCGTTCAATTTAACTGCAATCGGGTCTAGAGAGAAACTCTTTACACTCGACTGCGAACAGCAGAGGAATTCCAGATTGTCATAAAGTATACAGAGGTAAATGTAAGATATTAAGTATACGAAACATCCTACATTTTATAAGCTTTTAAAATATAACATATTATGGGATGATGCGATTCCCTTGATCTTGTTGAGTCAAGCATTGTTTTAATGCAAACGACTTACAAAATGCTCAATTTTGATTTTATTTTCTGAAAAACTTTCGTCATCCAATTAAAATAGGTTTAACCCAAGAAAAAATATGAACTTATCAGATTTTTTTGCATTACATTTGTTATTTAAAAAAATTAATTAAAAAATCTTGGTACGTTATGTATTATATATTTTTATAAAATGTAGGATGTTTAGTAGATTTTAAATTGTTTCAATATAAACATATTTTTACAAGTAGCTCTGTCATCCTTTTCAAATTAAAATCTTATCCAATGTACAAAATTTACAACTAATATTAGATCCTATTTAAGGTTATATTTATTTCTATTGATAGATGCTTTAACACGACAATATTCTCAAATGCGTTTAATGGCCCTGAATTTAATTTGTATAAATAATATTTGCGACGTTCATGTGATGTATATTTTTTAATATGTTTTCAATTTAGAAGCTGTAGATACTATTCGAGAAATAAATTATAGTCTTTTTCTTAAACACCAGTTTCTTCAAAGGCTTAAATACATTACAGCGATAAATGGAATAATATGGTTGCAATATGTGGAGACATTGTTTATAAGATCAAACTTACCAGATAGCAACATGCTTAATAGTCGTCAATTTTTACACTCTTTTATAACATAACGTGATTCTTACAACATTATTGAATTCACAAACATGATATCAGCTCGAAAAGAAGGAATTCGTTGGGTTCCAATTAATTATGGATGACCCTTTTCATATAACCACAAAAAACATTCATGAATACAATTGGAAAGACAAGTTTATAAGAGCTCTAACTATACAAGAAAATAAAGCACAATAAACTATCATATTTTACTGACGTATGTTGTATACGCATAAATTATACATGTTATGCATTTCAGCCTACAGCTGTTTAAGGATTAGTAAAACAAATCAAGGTGACAAAAAATAACGTAAACACAGTACATATTTTAGATATTTGAACAATAACACTGTAGCAGTAAAATAGATGATAATATCAAATGTACACAGCCACATACTTTACTGTACAAATCTGAGGCTACAGATAATGATAAATATCAATTAGAAATAAAACCTGGGCAAGCGACTTTTTAAGAATGGTTTCTTCTCACTTGAATATACAGTTCAAACGCAAAATCACAAATAATAGTAAAAAGAAATCATTTGGATAAATGTCGAGGATATTAAAAAGCTCGTTTTCGATTTTCATTCCCGGATACTTAATAAATTTAGACTATACTGCAATGTTTTTAGAAATAAATGTAAATGACGTTTATAGTGCCATAAGTTTGCAACGAGACTAAACGAATGAAAAAAGAAGTAGGCTATAAATTATATCCATTTATATAATGGCAATATTTTCGATATACACTCTAAACTTGATGTGCAATATCTATTTAAACTTACATGCGTATTAGTAAACAGTAGAATATACAAGAAATTTTTTAATACAAACAGGAAAAATGGATTCTTGATTGAGAAATTAACATAATGACAATCTTTGCCCATCGTTTTGAGATTCTTTAATAACACCTATATACATTAACGTTCAAAACCAACTGTTAACATTCGTAAGGCATTCTAAATGTATCTAATAATTCAAATCTGGAATGAAAGGTGAATGACTAGATTAACCGTCTCTTATACAAGGAAAGATGCAACGCAGAGTGCCCTCTAAATATTAATAGGAGCATTTTAACACTTTGTAATGGTTGTACACTGTCAAACGTATTCTTTTTACATGAAAAAAGTACTTAATGTAACACCATGCTCAAAATTTTGCTCAGTCAAACATCAACCTGCAAAACATATCTACAACGCTTAGCTTTAAAACAGTTTTTTTAAAAAGACACAACAAACGAAACACACTATGTGACTATGAACAACATGAAAATATAACACATATGCAAAAATGTGAATGCATTATGAACAATAACTATTTCTTTTAGGATCATCAATTAAACATAAAACGGCTTAACAGGACAAATTGTGAACATTTTCTAATTTAACGATCAAGCTCTGCAATTTTGAACTTTCCTTAATCATATCCAGCCCAAAGCTCTCTCGATTTGCCTCATTCGTTTTAACATTCACTTCAATTTAGTATTTATATAACTGAATTTAGATTCATGCAATTCGTATGCGGTATATTTTTTTTAAAGGCCATACCCATTGTTTTAAGATGTTTATCATTATGGTTATACCTGTCAAACAACATGATATACGCAAGTTGTTTAATGCATTCGATCATTATTAAAATAAATTCTACACATTCCTTCTTAAAATGAAGGGTTTATTGGCAGTTTTAACAGTATGGCAGTATTTTAAATCAACAACACCTAGTCTAATTTTGGTTGGAGAAATTCCTCCGTAATTTTTCTAATAGTGATTTAATATATGATTCGGGATAGTGTAATAGTGTTTCTGAAAACATATCTGAATTTCGTGTGGAATAATTTCTTATATTCAATAAGAATGTTTCAAGAAGTTAATCATTGATAACCTCAATTATACATTTCGCAGATGACAAAAAAGTAAGCACTAGAACATTTAAAGTTAAAACAAAAATAGATTTAACTCTTAAAATATATTTACAAATTCAACATTTTCTCATTCAAATGATAAAGTTGAGTTCACAATTTGGGAAAAATAACAAAGTTGGAATAAATAACTCAATTGGAATTACCAAAACATTAAAAAAAGTTTAAGATAATCTACCTAGAAATATTATGATTTCGCACATACTCTCAGATATGTCAAAAACTAGTACGATATGCATTCTACCTAATTCAAATCTTTATTTTAGTAGCAGAAACTGGTACATAGGTTCTAACATGCAGGAATTTTGTGGTGAAATATATTTAAGTTATTAAAATCATAATATATGCAATATACAGAGATAATTTCTCGTATTTTCTAGATAAAAATGTCTTGACTTTTTTGTTGATGTGATATATAAATTGACATCAAATATTTATTTAATATCCATCAAGTAATCAATTTGGATTTTATTAAATTGCATAACGTGTAAAATATATTAACATTGAGCTTGCTTAAACCGTAATATTGACAAAACATTATACTTATTTATTGTATGTACAAAAACTATGAGAGTTATCAATTCTAGAAAAAATTTGCCATCACTTCTGATGCATTACTTATCAAACATCAAGTTTACTTCTTAGCGGTCCCAAAAGATTTCTTTTATTACATTTCAGTTGAATAATAATATTAAAAAAAAAGTTGCGATCCATTTTGGACAAATATCATTCATATACAAGCTAATAGCATTTTCTTGTATTTTCGTATGCACACGTCAAAATAGTATGCTTAGTTCAGAAAAAATTCAGCCGTTTTAGTAGGAACCGCTTTTTTATTTAGTAATTTAAGTCATAGTTTTCTACGTATTTTAGTGATTCCATTTGAGAAATCTGTATTGTTTGAAGCATTAAACTAAAATTATATATAAGTATATAGTTTGAAAGCTTTATTAGAAAAGGCAGAATGCCTGAGCTTTTTAATTGCAAAATTATTGCTTATAACAAATATTAAACAATTTTATTCAAATAGTTAAAATTATGAATAGTCTTCTATAAAATTTCCTTTAAGCAAAAAATATATCTAAAGTAAATACAGATTTCTTCTTGATTTAAAACTTTTAACAAAACAAAGCTTAAATTCAACCGCAAATAAATGTTTTACAAATTTAAAAAACTGAAATGATGCAAAGGTCAAGCAAATTTAAAATTTAACTAAGAAAACATTCTGCTTACAGATTGTTTTAAAAATCCTTTTAAGTGTGTTTTTCGTTCAGAATTTTATGGCAATTAAATTAAAGTTTCGATTGAACTAAGACAGTGATGACTGCAAAAACTAACATCAAAAGAGAAGGGCACCAAGAAACTGTTCCGGATTTCGTCAAATCCCTGCGCTTCATCATGACGCGATCAATGACGTGGATGATTCCATTTGTAGCCTTGACATCAGGACGGACGATATTAGCTGTCAGACCCTCCCATTCCACAGTAAGAGAGCCTATGGAAACAAAAATATAGTTAAAGTAGACTATCTCATTGCAATAAAATGTATTATTTTATTACTATGGAATAACAATGAGTGTAATGTCATCTTGCAATGATTCCGGTAGTGTTTGAAGCTGAATTCGGAGAAAACATCCTCATGTATCCTCATATCAATATTTTTAGAAAGTTTTGAAGATTGTTTTTATATTCGTATTGATTCAACTATTAATCAATTGTTTTAGTATTGCATCAATACTTTTTATCATTTTGTCATAAAAATATACTTCAGCCGTGTATACTAGGTTCTCAAAGTTTCCATTTAAGAATATAATTAAAAAAAGCATGTTTTTCCTAAATATTACATACATTTAAAACTTAAGATGCCAACGGCTAAGAGAGAGAAAATATTGGTGCTCACAATGGTTTTACAAACCTCAACAGTTCAATTTATATACGTGGGTAAATAATTGCAAATTTACACAGCTTTAAAGTTGAAATAAAATACATTTATAGCCCACTGTATTAAACTCAATTATACAATTTAAACATCGGTTTTTAAATTCTTATATATATTTAAAGAGTGACATTTTACTTTTTTTATTTAAAATAAGAATATTTTTTTTCATCTTGAAGTAAATTATTATTGAATTTAAAATAAAAACTACATCGAATCTTTTCTCCTATGCACTTTCGGCAAAAAATATCAAGTACACAAGCAAAAACACATAGAAAACGGATGCATAAAAAACAATCATGTTAAAAATATCCCAATTTTTTCAAAAATTCTTCAAGACTCCACCACTACATTTAAATTCTCAATTACAGTATAATTTTGCAATATAATGCACAAAAATTTTCAAAATTGCATAATTGTCAACACATAAATGGTACATAAACTATACATCGAACTAACCACTTTGGAATCCAGGAGAAACTTTGAATTGTCCATGAACCATTTGAATTTGATCCTGTCGCTCTAGGTCTTCTTTGGTGAGTTCATTTCCGACAACAAGGTGACGGTCCAAAATCTATTTAAACATTACATTTGATTAATATGTTATAATAGGGCAAAAATCCAATACTTAAACCTTATTTACACTTATATAAAAATTTCGAAAACTATTAAAGTGACGCAAGACTGTTGAAAATAGTGTAAATCAAAAATTTTAATGTGATCACAAAATTTGGGGAAACTATATAAAAAAATACAGTGGTTATTTGTCTTCTACATACCAACCACTGATAATAATTACTATATCTCTCTAGTATAATACTGATAATGATATACAATGTTGGTTAGAAATAGTTTGGTTGAACCACTCTGTAAAAATAAAGGAAAAGCAATTACAAGAAATGTTGTGAATAATTGACAGCTAATGCTGTAAATGGTGTTTACAACACTTTTTGCTGTGATCGGAAGAGAATATGTTAAAGAGAAGCGCCACCTGCTGGAGTCTATTAACAATGAAACATAACTTACAGTGCATTAGCGTTCGAATTAAACAAAACAGCAGAAGAACGTTTGAATTAAAAATGATGTAAAATTGATGTAAAAAAAACACGATTTTTAATAAATATCGTTAAATAACTGATATAATATATTATGGATACAACCAAATACATTTTCATTAAGAGAAGAAGCCGTAATGGGATTAAATTAAAGCTGAGCAACTGCTAATGTGAAGGTGTGTACCTTATGAACGTGGTAACTAAATTGTCCAAGATGAAGTTGCTTGTGCTCGGATGGCATTTCCAATTTCAAGTCTTCCCAAGCTTTGCGGTTGGGCACAAAGAATGTGTAGCGCTTTTCCTTATCATTCAATTTCTGGTTCCAGGCTTCTTGCATGCTCAACTTGAAAGTAGTTCTGAAATTCAATAGAACATGGTTAAAAGTCGAAATGTTTACATAGATATATAGATGAGTAATGACCAAAGATACTTTTTAAAGATTACTAAAAATTTTCGAAAAATTTATTTCAAGTGAGGTAAGGCTACTATTCAAGTAACCGTTTACTATCTTATTGATGATCAGAGATTATAGTTAGAAGGATAAATATTTGTTCTAAACTATTATTAAAATTATTTGTTATTATTATTATAAATATTTGTTCTAAATTTGTATTAAAATAATAACTATCTTAAATGTATTATTTTTATTTTATACTGACTAGCTGTTTATTCCAATTAATACTTCACAATTCTAACACTTTAAAATTAAAAGTACAGTAATGATTTAAAATGATGTCTTGCAAAAAACACGGTCGATTCGGGGAACCTACAAATCAAACTTCCCCTTATATAACTAATGAATGTTTTAAATATGTTGAAATTATTTTCAGAGGACTTCTCAGGTGCCAACATTATCTAACTTCTTTGAATTAACTGCAACTAGAACTGTACTAAAACTATTTTTTATAATTACTCAAACAAGTATAGAATTCTCGAGGCAGCTTTGGGTAACCACCAGACATTCAGTCCAGCTATAGTTAATCATAAGACAAAAAATTCGGACAATGTCACTTAATCAACTAAAAGTATCTAGATCTTTATAAATATGTTTAACACCTCCTACAATTAGTTCAGAGACAAATGGTACGTTAAACCTGTGGCAGCCTCAGTAGCCACAGTCTACCAAAACGATCCTCAAGAAGGAGATGAGTTACATCGGCTTACATACTACTACATTCGTTGTAATCTGAAATAGTGGTAGGAACATGGGCGGTAAATCAGCGAGACCTAGTTGTTGATGGTGGTGTGTGGTGAATCACCACAAACCCTTGCAACCTTAAGTTTTTTCAACATTTCTTAATGCAGAAGTTCCATTTGAATTCATATATTTTTTAATTATAGAAACTAAACAGGTGTTGATTAATTAGATAAGAAATGCTGTCGAGACATTAAAAAAACAATAAAGAATTTCCCACTAGAAACACTATTACACAGATTCACATCGGAGAACTTCACTCCATCAAAAGCAGATAGCAAAGAGCACACCTCCTTCTAAGCTCTACAAATATAGCTCTTCCTTCAACAAATTATTTAACAAAGCTTTATAAATATAGCTCCTCCTTCAAAAAATTATTTAACAAATCTCTATAAATATATCTCCTCCTTCAACAAATTATTTAACAAAGCTCTATACATATAGCTCCTCCTTCAATCGTTCTTCAAAAACAATCTTTCACACACTAAAAGACAACTCCTACAAATACAATCGCACCTAAACCCACTATTCCTAAACAAGTTCCAAATTAATTTCCATGGCCGCCAACTCGCGAAACTCAAGTAAGGATTACGTAATCCTTCCGGATGTATGTCTTAGCAAGTCTTACTGTAAATCCGGATCATGGGCCAGTTTGCTGAACACGGTGAGATAAGGCATTCCGAGGACGCGATCAATGATGTGCAGGATTCCGTTGGTAGAGCCCACGTCGCCTTGGACAGCGGTCGCATTGACTCCTCCGCCCTCGACGGTCAAAGCTAAAAGACAATGCAATGGAATTATGTTTTAAATTAATGAATAGTGAGAGTTGACACTTAAAATGCTACATTTGTAGTTTGAAATTGGTGACTTTTTTTGCAATAAACGATAGATAACGATAATTTTTATTTGGGGATAATATTCGTGATTCTTACTAATAATATCCATTTGATCATCACTTCATAAAAAAAAATTATATATATATAATCGAATTTGATGGATAGTTGAAATTTAAATTGCTACATTTGTAGTTTGAAATTGATGACATCTTTTTAATAAACGATAGATAACGATAATTTTTATTTGAGGATAATGTTCGCGATTTTTGACTAATAATATCCATTTCATCATCACTTCATAAAAAATTTTATAAATATAATAATGGAATTTGATGGGATAGTTGAAATTTAAATTGCTTCATTTGTAGTTTGAAATTGATGAATTTTTTGCAATAAACGATAGATAACGATAATTTTTATTTGAGGATAATGGTCGTGGTTTTTGACTAATAATATCCATTTGATCATCACTTCATTAATATTTTTATATATAATTATCGTTCATCAATATATAAATCTCAAAGCTAAAAGACAATGCCATGGAAATTATGTTTTAAATTAATGAATAGAGAGAGTGATGGTTGACATTTGAAATGCTACATTTGTAGTTTGAAATTGGTGACTTTTTTTTGCAATAAACGATAGATAACGATAATTTTTATTTGGGGATAATATTCATGATTTTTGACTAATAATATCTATTTGATCATAACTTCATTAATATTTTATATATAATTAGCGTTCATTAATATATAGATATCCGGGAGTGATAATTGAAATTTAAATTGCTACATTTGTAGTTTGAAATTGATAACATCTTTTTTATTAATCGATAGATAACGATAAGTTTTATTTGGGGATAATATTCGGGATTTTTTACTAATAATATCTATTTGATCATAACTTCTCTCTCTCTCTCTCTCTCTCTCTCATTAATATTTTATATATAATAATAATCTAATTTGATGGATAGTTGAAATTTAAATTGCTACATTTGTAGTTTGAAATTTATGTCTTTTTTTTTGCAATAAACGATAGATAACGATAATTTTCATTTGAGGATAATGTTCGTGATTTTTGACTAATAATATCCATTTGATCATCACTTAATTAATATTTTATATATAATTATAGTTCGTCAATATATACATTATGTGTAATTAAATGAATAATTAATAGAGAGAGTAATATAGTTTAAATTTTAGTTTTTATATTTCTAATTTTTAATTAATGATATTTGTTTCTAATGAATAAGGAATTAAGCTTAATTATTAATTGGAAATAAGTAAATATGATTTTAAATATAATTAATTGATTAACTAATGACTAGTGATGGTTGAAATTTTAATTTTCGTATTTTTATTTCTTCAATGCTGAAATTTGCTTCAAATAAATGCTAGTTTAATTTTATGTAAGGATGATACTAATAATTTTTAACTAATAATATATATTTAATCATCAGTTCATTAGCATGTAAATCTAAAATGTATATTACCTTTGTCAATGTATAAGTAATAAGTGGTTTTTATTAAATCAAACAATTTGTATAGTTTTAAAACTAATTAAATAAATGCCCATGTGCAAACTAAAAGTGATTTCAAACTCAATAAACACCTCTCATACACCATCTAAAATTTTAATTTGACTTAATATCTTTTTAGTATCTAATTAAAGTAAGAAAAAACTTAAGACTTTAAATATTTAGTTGAATAATATTTAAAAAATAAAATTTATTTTAAATCATTAATATTGCAATTAAATATATATTATTTTGCGAGCCAGGCAATGAGATTATTAACCCATTTAATGTCGCTATAGAAACCGAGCTGAATTTATTTACTGTCCAATCGTTCAAATCTTCTCAAGTCTCAAATCACCTTAAGTATAAGTTTGTGTCTTACTTGAAGATTAATAATTGGATAGTATAAAACTACCTTACAATTGAATTATTTTTGAATTTATTTTGTTAGAAGATATGATACATTCCCCAAATGGAAATTTGCCATTTAAAGGGATAAATGAAAACTGCTGTAAAATAATTTAAGTTATTTGTTTACTCATCCAATTTAGGTATATTTTGTACTCGTAATTTTTTTAATTGAAAATAAATATTATTGAAGGTAAAGTAAAATTATAGCCCTAAGTCTAAATAGAACTTGTTAATTAAAGTTAATATTATAACTCTACATAGTAACTAAAAATCACTATCTTATCCTCTTTTTTAATAATAAATCTGACCAGTACTTTTATTCCATGAATAAATTGTTCATTCAAGGTAATGTGTGTAGAAAGAGAAAATAAGAAAACTTTTTAGCCGTACAAGAAAATAATTTCCAAGAAAGAAATTTAACTTTCAATGCAAAAATCGATAACGAACATAAAAAAATGCTTTAATACCGCTGTAGCCATTGCTTTCCGTTATTTCTCCAAGCTAGAAGAACACAGCCTAAGAAAAATGCTTAATTAAAAACAAAATTCGTAAAATTGAACGAAGACAGCCGAATGAAGTCAAGAAGGGCGAAATTATCGATTTCAGATAAAACGTTTCAAAGTTACGATGCGGAAAAACACATTAGATAAATCGTTCTGAATCCGTTGTTCTCACTAATGAATTAAGATATTTTGCATGGTTGCGTGCAGAGGCAAATGTCGTCAACTGGAACTAATGAAAAAATTACTAGCACATCGCAGGATGAAAACAGGCTTGCCGACTGAAGCCAATACTTTTCTTAAAATAATGGAATTATTATTGTATAAGACATATTTGAAGATTAAAATCGAATGATTTGTATACAACTGCTTTCTAATTGACTCTAATTAAATATTTTACTGGTTTTCGATTATAAAATGATTGGGGTGAAAGTTATTACAATGAGTTATTACAAAATTCTGTAAAACTTTTATTGATGACTGCAAAAATTGAAACATAAAATATAAATTAAGTAATTCATTTTTAGCAATAAAAAAGTTCTTTAAATATTAATTAAATTATGCATAAACGTTTTGTTGTCTTGGAATGTTTAACGGAAGAATGTTTAACGGAAGAAGACATGAAACTCGCATATTTGCTAAATTGTCGAACTACATTGCTCCGAGAATAAAAACATCATTATTTTTGGTTTAAAAATAAAAATTAATTGTTTAACAAAAAATATTTAAAAAAACAAGTACTTAAATAAACATAAAACTAATTAAGAATAAAATACTTACTGAGACCAATGCATAAACAGATCTTTTGAAAGGTAAAATATACCTACCTACATTTGGACTTCAGGACATTCATTTTAAATCATAGTTCTACGTTAAACCAAGTTATTAACATTCACTTAGAAAAAACTTACTTTTGTTTCTCTCATCGCCGACCACTCTGAAATAGAGGCTTCTTCGATTGTCAGAGGCAAGGATATTAGTCACGTTCTTATTCCAGACATCCTCAGTGGCTACAGAACGCATCACCATATGGAGCTCCAGTAACTGAAAAAAGTCATCAATTAATTGAATATGCTAGGTTAAGAGAAATGAAAAGAATTTTTTTATCTAATGTGCAACAGAAGGCTGAGGATAAACGTAGAACATATAAACCTATTGAGTATCGAAAAAGAAGAAAGAAAATAAATGGTTACTCCATACAAATTACGAAACTCTGAGTTATTTGCAACAATATAAGTTTTAAAAAAGTGAGACTGAATCTAACGGAGATAAAGCTTATAAGCGGTTCTCTGAACAAGCACACAAGCTGGAATATATATGTCCCTACCATACCATACTATATTGGAGACGTTATTTCATTTGGGTGTAAGCAGAGTAAAATTATAATAGTCGTATTTTGAAAATTTCCCATGATTTTGGAGGAAAGTACGAAATATGTACCTTGATATATATAAAGCTTGCAGTCAACGGGAATCAAAGACGAGAATAGATAATGTATTTATCCGTCACTGCACTTTTGAAAATAGGTTCTCAAGTTTGATAACAATATTCTCATTTTTGAGAACATCATGAGAACGTAAAAACTCACAGCCTACTCAACTAACAGGCCAGAGAAGCTCTAACAAACACGTGCGTGGATGGTAAGTTTGACATCATTGTTATGAGTGTCGTGTTCAAAAGATAAAAAGACCGGATCTCGAAACCTGTTTGGAACTACTCGTTCAAGACTGACTATATTTTCAGGATTGCCAGTGGTTCCGAAGAGGTTTCTTCGTGGTTTCTGCTTCGGCACTCGGAAGAGAGACGTCAAATTTTCCGCCAACTTTTAAGTTTGAAAAGAGCTTCACTGGCCTTAAAAATTGATTAGGCCACGAATAACGCCGAATACCTTATTCTCCAGTTTAAGAACACGAGTGTTGCCAATTTAGAAAATGGTTTAGATAAAAAATTAAATCTTCTGTACGGGAACGTTATGAGAAACCTTTTGTTTATACTTTATATATTTTTAAATTGACGTTAGGGCCGTATACAATTTTACTTTAAGCTATTTCATTTTATAGTACTTTGTAAGCATATTCAACAAGTCTTAACGAAAGTCTTAAACTCTCAAAGAAAGTTTTGTGGTTTTAACTTTAACCCTTTCAGTCCCAGTGATGCCATTTGGCATCATCACTTTCAATATTTTTTCAAAATTTTTATGTCCCGTTATGACATCCAAACACACATCATTCGATTCTTCACACTTTGTTCTCGACAATATTTTACATTAATCTCAATAGAAGTCAGAACTACTATTTTTTTTATTTAGAAAATAGTCAACAAGCGTTTCTCCTGATTTTTGATAAGTTCACTTCAGTTCCACATATTTGAAACACAATTTAAACTATTTCGGTTAAAATAATTACTAATTTTTTTTTAATAATATGGTCAGATACCTTAAAATATATAACTCGAAGTGTTTTTAGGTCATATATATATTTTTTATTTTGTTGTTTTCCACAGTTAAAAAAATTTGGCATTGTTTCAAAAACCCTATATAAAATTTAAATGAATTTTTTTTCGTATGGAATTTCCTATATTTGACCTAAAATAAGCTTATTTTTTGAATATCAGATGTTTCTGTAGTGTAGTAAATTTTTGGGACTGAAAGGGTTAAAAATATATCTGTTTCGTATGATCTGATATTTTTTGCCATATATCTAAAAAAACATAAAATTAAAAACTATTCGTCATTTCCGTATTGTCCGAATTACATACTTTAAGAATTAGAAAAGCCAGAATATCTTAGAAATAAATAAACATTAAGCTCCTTGAGTAAAAAAAATTAAAAGTTTAATATTTTAGTTAAATTATTTGCTACAAAACCTAAACATGTAAAATATATATTGCCACCAAAAAAATTCAAATATACAGTATTTTTTATAAAATAAACTATTATTTAAATATTTATATTTTGTGGGTTTTTTTAATGTTTTGTAGGTAATTTGCATCAGAACATTGCAACAAAAATAATTGCTTAAACTGTGTATAGCATGAATATAAATATTTAAAACACTATTTTTTTCAAGTTGCCTATCATTAAAGATATGTTAATTTTAATGTTGGCTTATTATGGATGCTAATTTTTCCCTTGTTTTAATGAGCTTGCCTAATCGACGGATTCTAAAAAAAAAACATTGAACAGAGTAATAAATATTTTAGATTATTTAGAAATACTATTTTTTATAAAGTATGTAAGGAAAACGTGAAAAAATATTTTATGTGTAGACTTTTTTTAAATTATTTCCTTATTTAAAAATATTTTCACACATTGCATATTTTAGGATCTTAATTAGATTTACTTGTTATAAAACATTCAGTACATAAAAAATTAGTAAAATGGGCGACAAAAATTACTTCATTGAAGAAAATATTTTTTTCACATAAATATTTAATCGTGCTTAAAAATTCAATTAAAAATCAGATTAATCATATTCTTTTGAAATGCCGTAATGTTTGAACTAATTTACGTAATTCAGCATACATGCTCAGAACCAGAGTATTTTAAAATTGAAAAAATATATATTTCTTTCAAAACGTTTTGGGAAAATTGAGTTTTGAATATCTTTTAAAACGTCTTACATAAAAGTTTAGAAGCTTCAGTTGATTTAACTTCCATTAAATATTAAATAAAAAAATCATATCGAGCGTTTTTTAGTATTATATTTATATTGATATAACTATTATAAATTTGCTTTAATTTTAGATTGCTTTAGACAACTAAAAAAACCAAAAGTAAGTATTTTATAAAAGCAAAATGTATCATAGAAATAAAAAGAGGCGGGTTGGTTGGTATACATATATTTCCAGGCTTGGGTGCTTGATCAGAGAGCCGCTTATAAACCTTCGTCAAGTAAGACAGTCAAAACACACACACTCTCACATGCACACATATGCGTGACAGATGCTGCCATCTATCACGCGCCACCTCCACATTTTAGACATGCCCCTGACGGGGGAGGGAAATAGTCTCCAGGAACCTGTACCCGTGGGAAACTGCGCAATGACCTCCCACAGGACTTTCGGACCCAACAGATTTAAAGAGCACGTACTCCGCATATACTCGGTGAGTTTTCAGCGACCAGGACTCGATCGGGGGGGCCTTCGGATCCGTAGATCGAGACACTGACCACAGGGCACCTCACAGCCCAAAAAGGTGGGTGTTAAAATATTTTGATAATTCAAGTGATTTTTAAAAAAAATTAATACTTACGTTGTTCAAAGCGGTTGCATTTGTCAGAATATGCTGTAACTTGCCACCCTGCAAGTCTCTAAAGGCCTTATCAGTAGGTGCGAATACGGTTTTCTGATCGGAGCTCTTCATTTGAGCCAGAAACTTTGGATTGTTGTTAGCCAGATCGTAGAATTGTCTGAATTGGAATTAAGAAATAATTAGTTGCTTAAAAATAAAGTTATGTATTTTAAATTTTGTTGACGAAAATAATTTAATTAAAAAATAAAAGAAAATAAGTTATAAATATTAAATCTATTTTACGAAAACAATTAAAGTAAATTTATTAGTAAATAAACAACAGATAATTACTAAAAACACGTTTTATTAAGATTGTATATTTTTTACACTCTAAAAAATGTAAAAACAACTTATCAGTTGTCTTCATAGAGTATAAAATTGTTTATATAATAAAATATTTACATTATAATTGTTCAAACATACATTTGGGTGTTTTACTGTGGTTTTCATAATGTTTTAATTGCAATCATTTGACGAACCTGACACCCGATATTACAGCCTTTAAATGCAAACATTCTTCATTAGATTTTAAAAATTAATGACACTGAATAACGTTGACGTAATTTTTATAACACGAATATATATAGAGACTATTCCACAAAATATTAATAAAATTTTCCAGTAGGGACAATCTAAATAAAATGTATTACATCGTTAAAGCAACGGCGAAATATTATTTAAATTGATTTCGTTTCTACGTATTTTCTTCCGATGTTAAGATTTATTTCGTACAAAAGCCTTCTCTTCTAGCCCTTAAGTTTCATCGAATTTGGTCACACTATTTACCACTTGCTCCAGCAGTATAGATAATTTGGCAACATTTTTTACCTTCGTAGCTTTCAAGCAACGTTAAATGAAGCGTGATTGGAAGATACTTGGCTTTTTCGAAGCGGAATTCTGTCCGATTTAGATGAAAACAAATTTTTATTTTCTACTGCGAGACGGTAGCTACTTTCAAATAAAAGAATGTTGAAATCTTTCGTACACAGTTTAAGGGAAGATAAAAATACGTGTACGAAGTGGACTGCGTAAAATACTACTAGCACTTTTTATTCCCGTAATAATAAATGTAGATGTGGTATTTTTATGTTCAGTAATAGCGGAAGTTCATTTCAGCCTTGTTTGTGAAGCAAGCAAAAAAAATTGATAATAAAATTAATAGACAATTAAAAAACTGAAAAGTTATTATATTTTTTAATATGTTATTAATTACTTGTATGAAGTTCTCTTTAATTTCTCTTTGAGTTTAAAATTTTAAATATTTGAGAAAAATAAATTCCTTTCCAAATTCTTATTAAAATATAAACATACTCTCGCCTTAAGAAAAAGTAAAGAAAAATAGTAAAATCCTATCTATCCTTTATTAATTGTTCATATTGAATTTTGAATCACGTCACAAAGTTAAAAGCTCTTTTATTTGATACTAAAATGTGTGACTTAAACATCAAAATGATACCTTCAATTACAAAAGCAAGGTTTGAAAAACTGTTAATTAAAATAAAATAATGGTTTTCATCAGCATATTTTAACCTTACAGAAATTCTCCCAATATCTGCTATGAAAAATATAGAAGTTATGAA
Organism: Hylyphantes graminicola; assembly: GCA_023701765.1. Classification (NCBI taxonomy): domain Eukaryota; kingdom Metazoa; phylum Arthropoda; class Arachnida; order Araneae; family Linyphiidae; genus Hylyphantes; species Hylyphantes graminicola. The sequence goes on from CM043122.1 coordinate 25,251,980, forward strand.
ATTCCCAATTTTTTAAAACTGTTTTTCTTTGGTTTTATATTTCTTGTTCTACTTGAAATGTAGTCTTTCAAGTCATGCTCCGGATAATTCGTATCCGTATTTTTTTATTTCTGATGTTATCTTCCAATATTGTTTTACTAAGAGTTCCTGTCCGAAATTCTGAGAAGCGCCTGTTTCGTGATCTTGTTCTGGAAAGAGCTCGAATTTCTCTATGTGTACCGATACCACTGCCAATTGTCAGTTGCGTTCGTGAGTGAATTTCTAAGGACCCAATCGAAACCAACCCACTGTATTGAGTATTATTTAACTTATATTTTTCTTTGTGGAGAAGCTACATATATTTTGCTCTGTATTCTTCATGGAGAATTTAAGGGGTGAAGTAAAATTTAAAATTTTGAAAGTGACTTTAGTTAAATAATTTGTTTTTAGTCAATTAAACGTAAAATTAACTGTTGTTTAAATTTATTAAGTATAGTTTGTTAAGGAAAATATAGCATGTTTTGTTAGGATATAATAATGTTAATTTTCTGTATATTTTTAAGGAAATCTAGTGTCAATAATTAAAAGAAAATTTATGATTACTTATGATAAAACTTAAAAATATGATAAAAAAAACATGATATAACTTTAAAAAACATGATAAAGCTTAAAAATATGTTTTTTAACTCATCATTGTTTTATTTGATATAGCTTTTATTTTTAATTTTTAAGTTATTTTGTAAATCACCCATGGGAACAAGGACTTCATTCTATGAAATGGTTTTAGAAGGAAACTTATGCAAGAATACATATTTACAAATAAGAAAAAAAAAGCACTAATAAGGTCACTTACCCCAATCTTTCCGAGCGTTCCTCCTCAATATGCTCAAAAATAGTTTTGTCGATGACCATCAGAGGTTTACTTATAAGATGCACAACGCCATTACTGACAGGTATATTGGGACGAATGATCCTGGCCCGAACAACGCCCTTTCGGTGTCTCTGGTCACCTTGCACGGTGTTGCTTTGAATGTACCCTGAGAATAAAATCGGGAATGTATTTTTGTGAAATCAGCTTACATTTGAAAATAAGTTAGATAAAATGTTGTAATATAAACAGAATCGTACTTATTTCAGTTCGGATTTGAGGGGGTAGTGGTAGGTACATATATATTCCGGCTTGTGTGCTAGATCAGAGACCCTCTTATGATGTCTTCGTCAAGTAAAACTGGCACATAAAAAATTTTACTGTCACAGAGAAAGGAATATACAACCCAGGGCGAAGGTGGGAATAGAGCCCGCACACGTTACAGCTCGCAGACTCTAATGGTCCAAACCACTCGGCCCTCCTGGCTAATGCTCTAGACTGGGAATTTTTAATAGTAGCCAGTGGCTACCAGAGTGAAAAAAAAATGGTAGCCACATTTGGATTTTTGTAGCCAGTTTCAAACTTAAGTATGTATGACAAAAATAAAGTGCTATTTAACACAAAACAAAATTTTATCACGGACAGCTTTTATATGAAAAGATTGACAATAAAAAAAGGATCATACCAAACAAGTATTATGTGATTGGCCATAATTGAAAGGAGAGCATTATTTTATGTACCTGCAGTTTAACTACAGGGTGCGTAGCGAAAGTTCATTGCAAAAATTAGTCTTTCTTCCCGACAGAAACAAATTGGAGCGTTTTATTATTATTTTAGAAATGCAGCTTCAGTATTAATTATTTGTTGAACAAAAAGGAAAAATTATGATCACCAATTTTGGCGACTGGGGTTCGATTTTTAGGTAGCCACTTTCGATGTAATAGTCGTCAGTTGGCGACTGGCGACCGCTAATCTAGAGATTTACTCCGGGCCCCATTCAGGGGTTGAGTTTTGTGATTTTGTAGCTGGGTTACTGCTTCAGCCATAAACTAATCATAATTCTTACGTATTTTTTAGTTGTGTTTGCTTAACCAGCCAATAGGCTACTGGAACGACCGCGACTGCGTTGATGTCGCAGCTACGTCAAAGGTTGCCTAACCCCACAATTAAGTCACCCGAAGGCTAATTCGTCCAATTAAGGTCGGCCACGTCTATAGTGACGTCACAGCTACGTCAAACGTTCCCTTCCACTCCAAAAAAAACCCCGCCTCGTTAGAATCGAATTTACAACCCTGATCAAGTAACGAGGACGACAACCAAACGCCCGTTCACAACTCTGAGGGTGACACCGTACGCAGCGTCGAGACTGTCATTCAAATTTAACTCGTACTTCTTCTACACACACAAACGTGGTATTATTCGGAGGATACTTTTTTTTCTCTGTAAATGTGGGCCGTTTACAGGCCTGCAGTTGTTTTGGCAATATCCAGACTAGATCCGGGAACCTTCAAGCGTCTTAACCGACTGGTGCCGACCCGATGGCGCAATCGTTAGGACTCTAGCCTTTGGAGCTGCTGGGGTCGGGTTCGAATCCCGGTCAGGCATGGACGTTTGTGACCGTCATTAAATGTTGTTATTTGTCGATGTGTTTTTCATTTGTGACTGTAAAAATTCTTTCTGTGCTGTCCCACTTGACGAAAGCTTATAAGCGGTTCTCTGAACAAGCACACAAGCTGAAATATATACATATGTACCATACCAACCATACCATACCATACCGACTAGTATAAGCAGCCTAATACACTTAATTTATTGAGGTATAACTCACTACATTGTTTGATCACATTTTACAACCGTACTATTTAAACTAACTTGACATGTGTAAAGATTTGGGATAATTTTTAAAAAGAAAAACTGTACTTACATTTCTCATCATCTTCTTTGGTCGATTCATTGGTAAACTTGAGTTCCACTTTCAGATTATCACCCCAGGTTTCGGATTTGTACGATTTTTTGTCCATCGTACGCAGGAAAAGTACGTGGTTTGAAATCACGTGCCCTCGTACGACCTAAAACAAATGTAATAATCTCTTTAATTATCTTTATATAGTTGCCAAATATATTTAATTTGATCTATTATTCTTCGAAATCGTTTAATTAATTTCAGGTTCAAATGATAATTTATAGTAAAAGTTTGAGGATTTTTAATATATGCTTCGAAAATTCATCTAAAAAGTAATACAAACATAAATATCCTAGAAATGAGCAACTATGCGTGGTTGTTTTCACTGCATAAATTAATGTATTTATATAAATAAATATTTGTTTAAAAAAATTGAATCAGGTTTATTTTGAAAGAGATGATTTTAAAACCATTTTCAGATGAAAAAAGTACATTATGAATAAAAAAAATTGTAGATTATAAAATTTTAATATTTAAGTTTATTGTAAGAAAGACTGAAGCTCAAAATACGAAAAAAGCGGGGCCTAACGATCGGAAGGTTTTAAATACGCGTTAAAGATTTTGCATTCAATTTCTAGCTTAATTAAAGTCCACTTTTGAGCCAATATCAAACCATAAAAAACTTGTTAGGAATTCTAACACCAGAGCTAAAGTGTACTTGGCAATTTAACGCGACTTTAATTTCTTAAAAAGAATTTTAATGTACAGAGCTGTGAAAAAAGATAAGAAACTAATAGAGCATGGCTACTAATGCATTTTTTCTCATAAACCTGAAGGAAAAAAAGATTAAATTTACGGATTTTAGAATTGAACACTTAAACTAAAAAAACCTTTTAAATTCGGAAGCAGAAATCAGAGACCCGCATCACGTTTGAACGGAAACTCATTGAATCGAATCGGTTGTTTCTTTTAAACTTCACTAAATGAGTGTTCTTTGCGCCTTTTTCTTAACAAGGTCTTGGCACCCCCTGATTAGGAGGCTTGACTATTCTATTTTACTGTCTATATTGCTTTTGTTGTTTCACACAAATTCAGAAAGACATGTTTCGTGGTAAAATAAGCTTTTATCTTAATTATCACATTAAAAAAAAACGATTGGATTTAAACTTTATTGCTTTCATTTACTGTTGTACTAAGAAGATTACTTTGTTATTTGTTTTGTTAAGCCTTGCTGTTAATTTTCAGTTCAAACTGAGATACTGTAAAAAAAAATTAATTACTTGTTAAATCACGTGATTGTTTTTCTAATGAAGAATTTTTTGTTTTAAGTCGACGACTCACTTATGCATTTGTAATTATCTACTCATTTCAATTAATACTAGATTTTTACTAGAGTTTCAATATTTTGAAAATTTAGTATCAAAGAAATAAATTACAATTACAAATACATCAATTTTTATATCATATTTATTAGAAAGCAAGCAAGTTTAAACTTAAAAGAGTATATTTTACCGCTTGAGGTCATACTATATTCTTGAAACCATATTTATTTATCAAAAACTTTTACTTTTCCATCGTAGCATTATTTTTCAAACGCGACAAAAAGAGTTAAAGTAAGTTATTTTACTTCGATTTAATATTATTGTTGCCTTAAAAAATAGTTATTTACTAAACAATGTTTTTACTTTTGCTATATAAACACAGTTAACAACTACTTTACTAGACAACTACGTCCACTAAAAATACGTATGTCGTATATCCTTATACACGACGCACTTGAATTCTAAATTACAGAATTCATTTTGCATTAACCCATTTTGATTAAATTATTCGTAATGTACTTAGTTAATGCCCTTAGTTATATATTCGCGTATATTAATATAAATTCTCTATATATAGTTATATATTAGTAGCGGAAAATTAACGGTTCTCAAATATTTACTCAATAGGAATTCCGCTACAATTCCTCGCACGATGCTGTGCTAATATCCCAACTTCGTCTTCGCAAACTCGGTCAATACTGACTTAAATACGCAGTATTTTTCTAAACAATGCTCTTATAACTATTAATTATCCAATTCATTCATGCATAACGGGTGGTGACAGATGTTGATTTATGAAACACATCCCAGCCAAATATCCCACGATTACCACGCTAATAATTTGGTTGCGTTTCTCCCCTCTTAATTTGGGAAGGAGTTCATTTTCATCCGCATATCAGATTAAATTATGGCATTAACGAGGTCCAGGTCCAATAACAAACAACGCTAATGTGATTCAAGATTAATTGTTTCAAATGGAGACGTTGAATTTTTTTCAGCATAATTGCTAATTCATGTTTTAATTCGTTTCCTGTTAAATAGAATACTAAGGATTTATTCAACGCGAAGACAGTTTGATTAATTGTTGAGTGTAACTGTTATTATTTTCCAGATAAATGTAACTTAGATGAAACCTTAATTATGGGAGTGTTGATGTTTTTGGGGAGCATTAATGATCATTTATTTAAAATTGATTTTCTGCTGAATTTATTTAACAGTTCATAGATAAAAAGACCATTTGAATTGCCTTAGTGGCCTTAGTGGCTCAATCTAGTTTCCGGATAACTTAAAAGAAAAATAATTAATTTATTTTGATCAAGAATTGTAAAAAATAGCTTTTAAAAGGATGGACGTTACAAAAATAGTTTGGGAAAAACCAATTATGATACTACTTTTGGTGATACTGAAAGTTGTTTTTTGAAACACTAACACAAATCTGCCATAAAGTATGTAAAACACTGGAAATGTAATTATCTTCTCACCCCATTAAAATCAAGCTGTATTTAATGAAGTAAAACTGTACTTCAAAATTGTTCACAACAACTTAAAAATCATAAGTTTATCCATCTTATATTTTCTGTATTAAACTGTGTAAGTCTTGTTCCACAGAATACATTTTCCTTAGTTGTATAGTAACATTGGTTGCATACCAATTTAACTTAGCATAAGAAAAACAGATATCTTATAATGCGAAACACTAGAAAGTTCGTTAAATTAACTCAATTATTAACAAAATTACTAATGCAAGACAAATCTAAGCTGTAACAAGTTTTCCAGTTGATTAATCACTCACTTCTCTAACCTGCCACTAAGAGTACCTACCATGGTGGAAGTGCATATGTTGTTAAGCCCAAATCCAAACCTCAGAGCCAAATAGGTATAACTTCTATGTTAATTTAAAGGTAGACAATCTCGTTTAGCACTGATGTGCATATGAAGCACGGTATTGTCATCTTAAAGCGATTCATCACAAACAAGTCAGGACAGGCATGCAAGAATATTTAACAAGCTGTTTCATGCATTTAAATGATAGTCTTTTGTCACAAAAAAAGTAAGTATGGGGGTATGATGATTTTAAAGTGCATACGAATGCTTAAAATAAATAATTAAATCTGTCTTCGTTTGCGAGTTTCATTAGATTTGCTTAGATTTAATGGTTAAATACGTTTTAAAGGTAAAGATCGTTTGTTTTTGAATAATTGTTTATGTTTTTTTGGTTAATTCACTTACAACTTTTGCATAATAAAAATATAAACAATTTCATTGAAATAACATGAAATAGAAAATATAATTATTTTTTTAGCAGTAAAATTTTGAAATGTTTTGGTTTTCGTAGAGACTCGTAAACTATTAGAAAATATATCAATTCAAATTTCTTTAATTTAGAGAAAACTTGCCTTAAATATGGCTTTGTTACAAGACAAATTGCATTCTTTCTTTATTTTTGTTTTCTAGTTTGGACTCATATTCAACCTTTGTATTTTAATGTTAACTATGATTCACTACGTGTTTTGGCTTGTACGCTGTATAAATGTGTTGTGTAAAGTTTCTCCATGAAGCAGGTGGCAGCCTAGTAGCCTCACTCATTATATTCAGTGTAGTTAGCCCATGCTTTTAGTGTAAAATTACACAAATAAAGAGTTTGCTCCTATTTTCAGAATAACGTTACTTCATAAAACTTTAGGCAGAAATTTCTGCCCCCAGTTTAAGAATGTAAGGAGTATAGAGTAAACTTATTATTTCATAACATTATTCCATAAATTTGGCGTAATTTTACTACATAAAGTTGGAGTAAATTTACACTAAATTATTACATATTATATATGTAGAAATATCCATTACTGAAAAGGATTTGGGAAAACTTCGATCAACTAAAGGGGCAGCATATGCTACCCCAATTTTATGGTGTAAATTTTCACAAAAAGCTGGAGTATGCTAGTACCGCAATGAACCTACACCATAAAATTGGAGTAAGGTTACACCTCAAAATCGAAGTGAGCTTTCACCACAAATAGAAGTAAGCCAAAAACCACGTTAACAGCGTCTTAAATTTATTTTTGGACGAAAAACATCTAAGCACTCTAAAATAACCACTTTAAACTATGCATTTCTTAAAAAATGGATAGCTTTAAAAAATGGGTTTCCAAAAACTGTCAAACATTGGACAATTAATTTTGTAGAATAAACTTTTCGTAAAAGGAAAATATTTCTCGCCGCCCATTTTTTAAATTTGTTTCGATTTGTGACAAGTCAGCGAAGAACCCTTTTCAAATGTAAATATTTAGAAGGATTTTTTGTTGTAAGCGTGGTGACATTTCCTTTGAAATGCATTGCGTCAGACTTTTAAAATCCGCAGCTGCATTTAAAGAATTGACATTTTATTTTTATATAAATGTTTTTTTAAATCTACAGACGAATTTAGTTTGTTTAAGTTTTTGTTTCAACGTTACCACAGAACTGACAATTCACAATTAAAATAAAAATTTTATTGATACAATATCTTAAAAACGATTTCGAGAATTATTATTATGCGCCAAATTTATACATAATAACCTTAATAGTATATGTATGTGCATAATGTATGTTTAAAAGGAAAAATTCTTTAAAAAGATTGATAAATCAATAAAAAATAATAATTAAAAGAATAATTCATGTTCAACATATATTTTATCACTTAAATTGCAGGGAAAATAATAACACAAACTACATGTATGTATTTGTACGGTTAAATTTAAAGGCCTGTAAATTTGTTTTGGTCTTTAATGCAGACAAAATATTTATAAAACACTATTTGAACGAAATTCAAAAGATGATTGAGGGGTTCAAATGTTAAATAATAAAAATCGATTTAAGATCATAATATTTAAATAAAATGACTGAAAAGTTTAATATCGATCAATTTTTAGTTATATATTGTTTAAGTAAAGTACAAATAATAAAACTTTTTTACATATTTAAAAAAAATTATGACTTACCCATGTGTCAATTTCTTGTAATTTATTAGAGGGCATGCCATCAGCTGATCCAATGGGTAAGAAAAATGTATGCTTTCCAATGTGATTGAAAACTTCTTTTTCTCGCTCAGATGCTACACGAGATGCAAAAGCACTAAAAATACAAAATAGATCGAATAAATTCTTTGAAAAGAATCATTTCTTAAAAAAAAAGTTATTATTTAATGTAGTGAAAGAAAAACAAATTATAGCCAACATTTTTTTTTAAATCCAACAATATTATAGACAGCAAAACGTTCATATTTGTCCAATTTGTTCCAAATGCATGTAAATCCTATTTGAAAGGGTAAAAAATGTATTTTGTATCCTAGATTTTTTTGGAATAACCAGAGAAAAACTTTTAATTGATTACTAAGACTTAAAGAAAAATATTGCAAGGAAATTTATCATGTATTTGATAGTTTTCAAAATAAACAGTAAAGCTTCAGTATTTTTTCAATTTGATCCCCATATACATATTGTGTTTTTATCCCTATATATTATAAGCATTTTCACATGCAAACTTTTTTTTGTCAATCGAACACGAAATCAATTGAATACAAAACTAAGCATTTTTCATTTTATATTAATTTATCGAGGGAATAAACAAACCTTTTGAGTTGTTGCAAATTATCAATAACAGAAAACAACTGATCAATAACAACTTTTAATGACATATTCGATGACTCCCTATCCAAGTAATGAAATGCGTAAAAATCCAAGACTGACTTTCAACCCCTGTATTTGCATAGCAAGCAGATACCATCACGTATAGTGTACATCAGAAATGCATGCGGAAGTTAAAGTGTTTTACATTATTCAAGTCCAAAGCACCTCAAACTTTGAAAAGAATGTCTTTCGTGACCCAAAAGGGGACATTTAACGTTTGCTTGTAAGAGGTCGTTCCATTTTATGTTTCAAAATTTACCAAACCTACATAACACTTAAATTTTATGTCCTTGGAAGACTTTCCCCATGAGGTGCTAAGTCTCATTTGAAATTAATTAATTATCTTTACGTATAAATTGCAAGTAAGTTTGAGTAATGAATTATTAATATTTTAAGTTAAAGTATCTTAACTGTTTATGTATAATTCTGCTGGTATGGCCAAAATTATATTAAAATATTTTATTTAATTATGCCAGTAGTAAGCATATTTGATAGCTGAATTAAATTGACCATCAATAAAATTGGAAATGTATTTTCAATATTATTTTAGCTCTTTAAATAATACAAATAATACTTCAAGAAATAGTTAAGAAATATAGTAATTTAAACCCACTTTTCAAAAAGCTAAATGCTGATTTGTTTTGCAGAGAGTCAAAATAAAAGCAGGAAATTATAAATTTATATCAAGCCTCGAGGAATTGTTCTTCTAACTTCCGTTCCTGGTTGCATAACGTATTTTTAATTGATTTGTGCACACGTCTCTTGGCATCTGCTTAACTATTTGCAAGAGTTTTTCGAAATATTTCATTGTATTTTGGGATTAATGTCGACAAAACTTTTGATAACATCAATCTATGATAACTCTTTAAGAGCTGAGCTTCAGTTTTGTTAAGCAAATTTTTAATTTATACGAAAACAGAGTTAAAATTTTATACAAGAGTTGGAAAACTATGATTTTAATTTCTGGTGAAACAACTAACTTCCAGCTTAACAATTAAAAAAAAGTTAAGATCTAATTTTGCTCCAGATAACTGGTCATGGATTAACTAAATTCCTAATTTTTCTAACAAGCGTAAACTATTCTTATAATATTAATACAATTGTTTGGCATTTAGTGTTTAAAAGCGATTGTTTATAGCACTTGCTATGAACAATCGCTGAATTCGCATCCGCACGGTTATAGAAACGGAAAGAGTTAACAATTGAGAGACCAATAAATTCCTAAATTTAATGGGCTTGTGGCAATTTAAGCTTAAACCTTATTTTTTAAATATACTAAATAACAGTCTGAACACAAACAATTACAGTCTGATATAACTACAGAAGCAATTGTTCGCGATTTTTCAGTTCTGGAAATAATGTGAATTAAAAAAAAAGTGTATAACTCAAACAGAAAACTCCCCACCTAATCTATCTTTTATTCCCTCATTAATACTATTTGCTTATTTCATTTCTGAGTTTTATTAATACTAAACAAACGAGAGTTTTCACTTTTAACATATTTTTCTCTAGATTGAAGGGAGGACCAGTTAAAAAGAATTCGTCGTTCAATTATGCAAATGTCTGTTTACTGCTTTACGTTTCTAACACGGTTCAAGAACTAGAGGAAAAACATATTTACGCAAAGAAGTGTTTAAAATCCTTAAGCAGCTGGTTTGGAAAATTATCTTTTACGCAAAGAGCATTTTTATTGGAGCATATCTCACTGTACGCTTGCACGCAGGAGAAAGGCACTTTTTCTGTGTTAACTCAGTAAGAGAAGCGCCTTTTTCCCCTGGATAGAGACTTATAATGACCGCGTACTCTGTTTTTCTTTATTCAGTATGCCTCTAGCACTTTGTAAATAAAAATAAACTTAAATATTTTTGTGGGAGGAAGCATAATCATAAAGGTTTCGAGTCATGGAATTTGTCAGAAATATTTTGAATTTAACATGTTGTTTACTTTAACAGTTTTTGCTGTAAGAATATGTGAAAAGTACCTAATAGTTTGTTGCATGCTACAAATATAAATAAGTTTTCTTTAAGTTGTGAGAATATATTATGCATTTATACTTTGGTCATTTTTTAAGGATTGTCTTGAATATATGTAAAAAATAATACTATATCGAAACTCATTTATATTGATTTTTTTGTAATTCCGAAATAAAATTTGAACTGAACCTATATACTTTTAGAATGTGAATTTTTACAATATACAATATAATGTAAGAAAAACATGCTTTTAACTTTTTAAAGAAAATTATGCTTATTATTTTAAATAAAATTTTATCGAGCACAGTGAATCTCGTGCAAACAATAGTCCAATTTTTGTTCATTTTCTAAATAGTTTTCTCCACCATGTTATTACATTACCAATGTAAATTCAGACAATGTTTTCATTTTGAAAGTCAACAATATTTTTACTGTTTAATAAAGTTCTACGAAGATAAGAAATAAATCTAATAATCATCCATGGTTTAGAACTCTTTGTCAAAACTTTATCACAATAATATTGTCAAAGAAACATTGTTTTGATGGAAACATCTGACTAATTAATAAGTAACTTCATTTGTTTTAAAATAATCAGCTAAAATATGTTTGCTATTTCACGCATTCCACCGTTGGTAAGCGAACATATATAATTATAAATAACTCTTGATGTGGGCGTATTCACGAAAGTAACAGAAGAACTTCTAAAGAAGGCGAGCTTCAGACTTGCCGAAGCATGTAAAATTTGTACCAACAAATAAACTATTTGCATCAATAATCTACATTGTTTCCTTCGTGAATCATCTCCTGTTTCATGATCAAAGTTGAAGATGTTTTCTGATTTTTTATATATGTGATAGATCGTGCAAATCTCTATAACGTTATGATATTAGTCACACAAGTCTCTGTAACATTCTAAAATTCAGTTCGTTCTTAATAACTCTCAATTAATGTCTTGCCGATCCATCGAACAGTTCCCGCGTTTTAATAATCGTCAATAATTCTTTCCCAGAGAAATTGCAAACGTAGAGGAATTTGTTTTGAATACTGATCCACTCTTCTCACAACCATTAAAAATAGATTCACTTTTTATTAGATCCCGAGATGTGAGGTTCTGTGCAAGCTTCAGAAGTTAAAACAAATTTTCCCTGGGAAAGAATGCATTGACGTCTATTAAAACGTGGAAACTGTTAAATGGATCCACAAGACATTAATTGAAGAGCTTAGTGGAAGAACGTGCTAAGTGACAAAAAGGTGAAAACGAGAAAATTAGCTTTAAAGTTCTTCGTTTGCATTAAGATAAGCTAAAAACGGCATTTACAAAAGGTAAAAATGTACTTAACTTAAAAAGATTTCAATTTTTCATATACTTTATCTTTAAAAGAGTGAATATTGTGTTCATTGACACAAAAATCTCAACTTTTTTCAAAATTGTCACTTATCACGTTCTTCCACTAAGCTCTTCAATTGTGAGTTATTAAGAACGAACTGAGTATTAGAATAGCACATAGATTTGTGTGGTTAATCTTATAACTTTATAGATATTTGTACAATATATCACATATATTCAAAAAAATATATTTAATAAATTAAACTTTTCCCTGACAACTTTTCTATTTATTTTAACAAATTCTTACTCGATAGGTTCCTTGAGTCCATAAATCATCGGCTGTTTCAAGAGTTCCAGAGACGTCGGTGGCTGGGCAGAAATCGGCTTGTAAGGCTCAAGACACTCATCGATTACGTAGAGAAGTTGTTTCTTGCCTTCAGTCCCGCGATGCTCAGCTTGTCGTATTATTTTGGCATTATTCACGAAATATTCCTGAAAAAAAAATGGAAAACAAATTTCTTGTAGAAGTTTTGTTTACATAAAATGGTTCAAAAATGTACATTGAAAGTTTATGTTGTTGTTTTGTGTACTTTATGTAGATTTTTACCATTTTCACTTACATGAAATTCAGTTTATTCTTCCCTGGTTTCAATTTTATGAAATTCAGTTAATTCTTCCCTAAGTTTACAATTTAGGTGGATAACATGGTAGTTAGTAAAAATATAATCTAAACCAATTTTTTAAAGGAATTGGAAATGCCATCAATGAATTGTTTTAGTGGGGTTTGCAATAAAATAATGTTTTACAATTATAATTAAAAAATAAATTTGAAACATTTGTATACTATACGGGTATTGTTACTGGTGTCGAGTTTATATGTACGGTGGCTTAGTTTTTAATTAGGAGAAAAATCCTAATATTTTCCCACGTTAAATTAAATTTATGTTTATCTTAACTATTTTATGTTAACTTTCAACTTAATAGAGTTGAAAACTTGATGTAATAATGTACAAGACTTTTTGGAAAATATTCAATACATAATGGTTATATTTTTTCATATATTTAAGGCTTCATATGCATTTTTATTAAAATAAAGTACAAAAACGTGCATTTCATGAACCTTCATTATGCAAATTGAGTCTAAAAGTATATTATTTTTCAACAAACCTCTCTTGTTGATAACCGCAGAAAAATATAATATCCAATATAAAAACTTAACCCTGCTTGCACAAGATAACAAACCCGTCATTGTGTGCTTAACAAAAAAAAAAATGTGTAAACCATGAAACAAAAATGATCTCCTTAAATTTGCAGCCGTTATGACACCCTCTGCCTTAAAAACAAAGTCCCCCATTTATTTGCTGTGTCTTATCCTTCCCCACCAGTACAAAGTAATAGCTGGCAAGAAAAAGTAAACCAGACTGCGATTTCGCAGATGCATAGGACGTGATGGTCTTAGCCCATGGCTGAGATGACACTAAAAATCATAATGAAGGCGTCATCAGCATGAAACGAGGAACGCCGAGGAGTGATGATGATGATTCATGTGTAGAAGAGGATTAGAGGAGGGTTATTGGGGGTGGGGAATTGCAGATGTTTCTGCAGTAACGATCAGCCGTTGAAATGCGTTTTTTAGACTTTAGATGTGCTTTTAGTCGTGGCTTTCTTCATGGTCTCAGGTGAATGTTTAAAGAAGTAAGACCAAAAAACTCTTTTTTAAAGGTTTTTTAGTGCTAAAGTTTCGGTTAAATATCGGTTGCCAGGAGGAAAATTAAAATTTGACGTGTTTTTAGATATCACATAAAACTTTAGGTGATATTGAATTTAAATTTAAAATTTCTACTTGTAAATGTTAAGTTTTTTATAGTCTCTCATTTTTATAGCGACAAAAATTTACATTAAAAGTCATATTGATAATCGTTGGTAAATCACTGTTAAGTTGAAAATAATAGAAAATGTGAATTCAAAAAATTAAACTTCTGTGTTCTTTACATATATGAAATTAACTATCAAATCTGTTTAATTTTGGAACTTCAATAATTTCATTATAAAGATATCAATTTATTTTAAGGCTCTTTTTAATTCTCCCTTCAAGTCTTTTACATCTTTTAAATTTTTAAATAATATTACAAATCTCACAATATCAGAAAAAAACAATTACGCATATTAGGGTCACATGGGGGAATTATGGATCACTCTCTTTCCGGGGTAAATAATGATCACTGTTTTAAGGATTAAAATGGTTTTTAGAAAAAAAAAAGAAATTATGCCAAGTCATCCTTATACATTCTATTTTCTTATATCAAGTTCAAAAATAATGTAACTCTGCAGCAAAAAATAGAGAAAAAATACTTTTTACACTACTATAAAAACATCTTCAAAAAAAGATTGTCTTTGAAAAACATGATTTTTTTTAAGATCCATACTGGAGAAACATATTTGAACTAACTATTTTGTTGGTGCTATTTTTCAATAGGAAAAGGTCTAAGCTTTTCAATCCGATAAAAAATATTTCATAATAATTTTTTGTAATGATTTTAAAGGTATATCGATTTATGCCCCAGTTTACTGGGGTAATTCTGGATCACTGGGGTAATTCTGGATCAGTGATATTTTTTAATTTTTCATGTGTTGTTAGCTAAGTGGTATGTGTCATTTTGAAGCATAAAATCAGAATAGGCTGTATTCCAAATTTCATTAAAAAATTCAAATTAGAAGTTTATTTAAAATTTAAATAACAAAAAAATTTAATCTACATTGAAATAGCATGAAAATTCTATTTTTATTCAATATTTTCTGTTGCCATTGTTTTAAACTTACGAGAAAATTTATTTAAAATAAAAACTTTTGAAATAATATTTATTTGTGCCATAGAATTCAGTTTGGATTGCGGTAATAAAGTCCATTGAACTTTTTTTTTGTCAAAATAGAGTTCTTTTGATGGTTCATTATACATGTATGAAGAAAGATGCATAGAGAATTCTAACGTGGCATAAAAAAAATATGCCAAGTTTCGCTTTCATAACCTTTATGTGCTAAAACAATCTTTTTATGTGCTAAAAATGATATAATTTGGAATATTTATTTACTTTTGACACGCATTACTATAAAAAAATGGGTGATCCATATTTACCCCATGTGTGATCCATAATTGCCCAAACCCGGGGTAATTCCTGATCAATCAATAATTAAAATAAAACTAATAATAATTAAGTTTTAGGTAAAGTGATTATTTAAATAAATTCTAAATTATTTAAGCTTACTCCATGCAAAATTAAATCTTTCTATCTTTCATACTTTAGAAAAAAATAGGATGTTGTGATTTTTTGATCCATAATTCCCCCATATGACCCTACTAAGTACATTACTATAATAATATAACCATAATAAAAACAATTTTTTTCTAAACAAGTTTTTACGTTGCAGATAGAAAAAACTAGTTTGGTAAAAGTTGTAAGTGTGTGTTATTATTGCTAAGAATTCAAAACTCGAAAAAATAAATATTAATTTAATAACAGTGTTCCATTTATTGGATATTTCAATCTAAATCTTAGTTCTATGGTATAAATATTCATCATAAAGAGAATGATTGTATCAAAGTCAAAGTATACTTTGTTAATTATTCAGTCGAATATTTAATTTTAATTGTTAATCTAATACACAAATAACAATGTGTATGTATTTTAAATATAATACATCATTAAAATCGACATTTTTCAAAAACCAGGTACCTTTTCCGAAATGCCAATTTCATTGTTAGAAAGACTTTTTGCTAAAAAATCTTTTATTATATACCAATTTCGAAGTAAGGTATTATAAAATTAACTCGCATGAATTAGCTTAGAATTAAAAGAATTTCATCAACCAACATTTTAAAACCTATGTAAAATTAAAACAACGTTAAATACCAAAATGCATTTGTATTAAATGCGATTGCAATTTAATTGTGTATGAAATGGTTCAACCCTACAAAGTACATATCTAATTAAATTTTTCTAATGCAAAATGTCACAGTAATTGAAAAAATTTCAGTTTTCACTTATCTGAACAGTTAAATTAGTAACATATTTACGAAAAGTATTTTAAAACACAATGCCAATAAATTAACAAATTTTGTACTCATTAGTATAATTTCTTAAAATGAATTACATGCACTTACGAACAAAAATATTTTTGTAAACATATTAAATTTAGATTAAAGTTAGTTTATAAGTAAATGTTGTTCTTTATAAAAATAATGCATTTTATATTTAATAAATTTAAATTGACAATTTCAACTCATTTAATCAAAATGCACTGAAGCATTATGGAATCTCATGAACCAATGCTCAAAATATTTAAATGAATATTCTGTGTTTTTTCAAAGTTCGTGGAAATTAAAAAGCTGTTTTAATTATCGATGGAAACCTTTCTTTTAAACTGGTTTTACTTAAGTTAAATTTCCGAATTAATTTGAGTTGTTATAAGGAAGATGGAGTTCTTTGGCTGAACCATTTCGGTTTCTAAATTGTTTTGGTTAAATTCTGATATATAATATATCTTTCTTGGTTTATTGATTCCCAAATAACTAATTACTTTGCAAAAATGTAGAGTGTAAAGAATAACAAGATTACAGTTTGCAAGTGGTGAGCATGCTGAAAAATTGAATTTTTAAAAAAGTAATAAGATTTTTTTTTTGAAGTTTTAATAACCATTTAAAGAAGTAATTAAACGTTTCATTTAAAAAATATTAAAAACTTTTCAGAAAAAGTAATTAAAAGTTTTTCTAATTTAAATTAAAAACATTTAATAAAATGTTCAAGACAATACTAAATATTTGTGTTTTATTGTAATATTTTTAAATTCGGCACTTTTGTATAACAACTGAAATTCGATTGTAATACATAAAACTGTTTTATTAAAATTTTTACAATTCAACAAAGTGTTGTGTTAACTTATTTTATTTATGTTAGTTCTTCATTTTCGCATTAACAAAAGTTATTTTCAGCTTAAGTATTTCAGCTAAAAACTTTTTTTTCTGTTGTATGTTCTTCCTAATTCAAGTCGAATTTTTTTCAGTCGATCAATCTTATTTCTTTTGTTACACTAAATTAAGCAAAGTGCAATCCCAAAATACCAGGTATAGCGCCTGCAAACAGACAGAGAGTGGTAATTTACTTCTCTATGAAGAAAAAGTAAAAGGTAGAAAATAAAAGAAAATAGCGGAAAGAAGATAAAAAGAAGTAAAACATGTGCTAGATGAACTTTCTTTGCTTGTTATGTACTCTCTTTAGACACAAAAAAACAATTAGCCCAACTTCGATTCTATCCCTTTAGAAGGTTATTACACTTCGAAAGTGATTATTTCCGATATCAAATAAATATAACAATGTAACAAGAAAATCAGAACAGTGCTATATAAATCAATTTGCAATAGAAAAAGAACCCCTTTGAACTTTTACTAATAAACAATAAAAAGCTTATTTTTTACATAAAATGTTATTAGAAAGCTTTAAAAGACTTAATTATTCAGAGCATTCGAAATAAAAACTTTACTGTGAATCCTATAAATATTAGCTTTAGTATTTTTTTAAATAGTAATATAATAAAAGCAATTAAAATTGCTTTTGCTTGCCTTTAAAACCATTATATTTTATTTAAATAATATATTGAGCTTCGTGAAGCAATGATAGTATAGAAACAGTAAAAAAAAATTCTACATTTTATGTTACAATTTGATTTTTTTGTAAAACGATTTTTCCCAAATTATACTATTTCATTTATTTTGGAAATGAATTAATGTTCTTTTTAGAAGAAGTTCGTGAAAAATGAAGAATTGAATTGCATGAATTTATATGATGTTAAAAACGTTTCGCTTAGATTCGATTTATTCAAATATTTTTTAATTCTATTATTTTGTATAAAATAAATGTTATTAAATTTTATATTAAAGAAAAAAGGACATCATCAAAATAATGACATCGTAGATCATTAGCTTTAGATTGAGCCTTTATAAGCCAAATACGTTTATTCAATTTAACTTTCATAAATTTATATATTACATGAGTATAGTTATTTGTATATTGTTTTAACAATAACTATTTAAAAAATGTTCGAAAAAAATTTAAATTATAAGCAGCTTTATTGATAATGAAACTACTATTTATTTTTGTTTTGACAAGATTTGGTGCATCGAAATAGACACCATTGTTATTTGAAATGTAAAATTTTAAATAGTTTTATTTAATTTTTTTAATGATACCATTTTCCATTCACCAAAACTCTCTATAGGTTTATTGTATTTGAGTGATAGTTTACAAATACAAAGGACATGGTATCTACTTATATATCCTAAAATTAATTTCAGACTTATATTCTTTCAGGCTTTTATCTAATCTTAGTGCTGAATCTAAACTAATTTTTAAGCTCGACAATATTCGAATCACAGGTGACGACAATAAGTCAAAAGCTCTTATCAACAAATGGATTTAATTTTCAAGAGTTCCAAAGGCTTGCTTACTCATTTTGTGTAGGTTTGGGCTGTGAGGTTGGTAAATCAGGCCTGAATTATTAAAGTCTTGAAATATTTGAAGACATTAGAAAGTTTCCTTAACAGAACAAAGAAATTGCTATTATTAATCTTAGTTAGCTCCATAAATTCGAAATCCCTATACAGAAAGTAAATAATGCAATATTAAACGTGTTGCTTTGATTCTATCTGAAGATTGCGTGCTGGTGTATTGAGACTGTATTTAATACGAAATCAAAAATGCTGAATTTAACATGATCAATAAAAAGTGATGATAGCCAGTTTTGTGTTAACAAACCATTTGATTTTTGTTTGTTTGCATTTAAAATTAATATCTGTCCAGAAATACAAATACAATTAAGATATACTTAAAAAAAAGTTTTTTCAATAATAACCCATAATTTCTCCACGAAATGTTTTATTCTCAGTATGGCTTTTCATTTTCATTTTTTTAATTAGTGGTGGTTGTTATCTTAGAATTAAATTAATTAATTAATGCCCAGTCGGTTAAGCACTCGCTTAGCATGCGGAAGGTCCCAGGTTCGGGTCCGGGCATCGCCAAAATAGCTGCCGACCTATAAACGGCCCGTGCAGCCAAAAATGTCCGACGAATAATACCCCGTGTAAGGGAGTGCACGTTAAATATCCTTCAAAGTCCTAACGCTGCGTACGATGTCGCCCTTAACGGTCGCGTTGGGTGCCTATTCAGGTGTTGGCTCGTCACCTGACTGTGGTTCTAAAATACGACGCCCGTCGCCAATAGCCCTCGTGTAGCTCTAGTGCGACGATAATTCAAACCTAACCAAAATTAATAATAACTTCATACATTTAACTGTTTTTAATATTTTATTTTTTGAAGTAGTATCAAACAATAATTTTGCTTTTTCTCTAAAATTTACATGATATCAATCAAAATAAAAATGCTTGAGATAAATTTTTGACATTTAATCTTTTTAAATGACTGCAAACATAAATGTTGACTCGAAAATAAATTATTTACGTCTACAATAGAACGATCGCCCTATTCCTTCACTTTAATTGAAATTTGAGTTTGAAGAGAAAATTACCATTCAAAAACAGGGAAAATAAGAAACACCAAGATGTAAATAAAAGACGATTTCCACGAAATCCTTAAATCAAACACAAACAAGCGTACAAACAAATCTCGAGATTTCTCTCAATGAATACATAAAAAGTTAACGCAAAATAAGAACAGATAATGTCTGCAAATATCCTTACGCTGGACATGAAAGTCGATTAAATTGCATGGCGTAGAAACAGAAAATAAGTTATGAAAAGATGCGAAATAGGGAAATGAATGGTTTTATTTTTGTAAGGAATAAAAGAAGCGATGGAGCTTGCATTAGCATACGTCGAATAAAGACTCTTCTGCAATGTTAAGTAAGTAAGAAAAACACCACTTTTCCTATTACAAATGATATAAAATGTGCTTAGAACGAAAATGAAGTATCTCATAACGATTTATACACATATTTACCGCATGATGTTATTATTTTTGCTGGTTTAAAGATAATACTGCACTGAAGATATATGGTGCAGTCCTTTTTGAAAGTTATTTCAGTGTGGTTATGTGGTTTAATGCAGCAAGTTGTGTCGTCTTTTATAATGCTACGGTTGTTAAAATATAATTCACAGGATGATAATCTCAGCTTTTCTAATGGAAAAACAAAAGCTTGGTAATGTAAACGAAACGGAAATTTTTCGATTAGAATTTCCTGACAAACAGGAAAGATAAAAGTAGTGGAGAGTTATATGAACTCTACTGTTTTCATGGAGATTTGAGATAATATTGACTTTTCATTTTAAAGCAGAAGCAATAAAGAAGTTTATAGCAGTATCTCTTATTACATGGAAATATTTGAAGAATATTGCAAACCCAGATTGTTTTCTAAGACTTTATGATAAACTAGTTCCCTATCGTGAAAAGCTTATTTAACATGAATGTGTAATAAAACTTTAATCATAAGAAATTCCTGTTAAACATCACTATTTTGCTTCTGCTGAAGAATATCATTTTAATGTTAAAAGTATTTTTTGTAAAACTTGTTTTTAACAACTAATTAATTAAAGCTTGATAAAATATTTTTGCCTTCCTGAAATGTGTATGTTCAATTTTATTTTAAAGCGTTCGTTAGGGAATAGATCAATTTCGAATATAAAGCAGATTTCTTTAATAATGTACTGAGTTTCGCATTTTGATAATTACATTAATAAGTTATTATTAAATAAATAACGTTTATGCATGTGCTTCATTTTAAGTACCATTTTTACAGTTTATTTTATTTGTTTATTAACTGTAAGGAATCATTCCTACTTTAAATTACATTAAGTGTATTAATAGCTGTGTATGTGCGCAAAGTATAGCTTAAAATCTAACAGTAAAATTATTTGTTTCTACTTTATTTCATTGAAGTAACATAATTTTCTTATGCAACCTAACCAATTCATCTGCAAAGAGTAACTGCATTTAAACTCATTCAAAAGTTAATGTTTTCAACATATGCTAAACTTTTGTAAACTTACAGACGCCATCAACTACTTAAAAACAACTCAATCTAATATAAAATATTTATGGTTTCCAAACTCCCATAATAAATTATTCTGACTACACCGAATAAATACGCAGCAATAAAAGAAGGAAATATTGAAAATAGAAAATGGCTTTTTACAATTCCTTTACCCCAAAGGGAAACACATCAACAAAAATCAGTAAACCTACAGGGGAAAATTCTCTTTATTTCGTGATTTTTTCCATAAAATCGTGTATTTCAAGTGTTTCTAGATTTGCTTATGAAAAGCAATTTTTGCACTTGGGGAAATAAAAAATCAGCTTTGAATAGCCGACCAGGGCTCTTTTACGATGGTATCTAAAAAACACTTGGGAGCACTTTAAAGCTGATCTTGCTTTTGTTTGAGATAAATGTATATTTTCATACTTATTTTGATTGTTTTTCAAAGAAAAAACATGGTGTAATAACAAAAGAAAGTCCAGAAAGAGGATTCGATGAGAAGTTAGCTCTTTGGTACTGACAACAGTATCAGAAAATATGCGCATTCCAACAGAAACTGACCTAAATTTTTATTGAAATGTATTGAAATATTTCTTTTAAAAATTATAAATTTGCTTTTAAATAAAAATGAAATTAATAATAACTGAAATAACATAACTTTCTTTTAAAAAAACAGAAACTTGTGATTATTTTTAATTTGATAATGAAAGTGTGTGACGTCAAGATTTTTTAGCTAAACCTCTAAAAAAACACTTAGTTAAGCTTTGTGGGAATTCAAATTTTTGTTGTTTAAAATCAAATTTATTAGGGTAATACTATCACTACTATTAATTAGGGTTTCGCCACGCGACACCTCTTACTAAATATTTTGGAGCATATTGGATATAACCTAAAACTTAACTACTAACTTCTAAGTTTCGTGATGGCTTTCCTTTAAATATGTTTTTACTATCCAAAAAGGTGTATACTATAAGGATGCCGGTTCAAGTTGCGGCTAGTCGGATTGTTGGCGGTTGTTTCCCTTTTTTAAAACAACAATGATATACGGGATCAGTCACCGACGCGGTGGCGCAATGGTTAGGGTGCTAGCCTTTGGAGCTGCTGCGTTCGGGCTCGAATCCCTGTAAGGCATGGATGTTCGTGTTTGTCAATAAATGTTGTTATTTGTCTATGTGTTTGTGTCGTCCTTCTTTGTGTGTCTCTTGTGACTGTCTCTTCTGGCCAGCGGAGTAACGGGCTATAAAGCCTATGCTCTTTAGTTCTAGAGGACGCACTCACTGTCATTTGTCATTGTCATACGGGATCAGTCTGTTTATTGATAACATTTGGCGGTCATGATCTTGAGAATCTGGCTGCGTTGCAGTTTAATACTACTTTAAATAAGAATACAAAAACATTAGCAAAATTTTGATTAATTAATGACGATTGGCAAGAAAAAACGCCAAGTTTTCTGCTAATGTTTATCTAAATAAACAAAATGTAATACAAATATAGACTATAAAAATACAACTGAAAAATAAATGAAGGAAAAATTAAGTTACTAAAAATGAGTTTTTTAATCCGTTTTTTCTTTTTAAATTAACGTGTTTACTAGGTAAGGAAGTTGTTCACGGTTTTCAGATATGGGTGTTTGAGGGAGAATGAGACCGAAATTTGGGTCTCTAAACCGAACTATCCTCTTTGTGTTAATACAATGGGAGAAAATAATTATTAAGCTGAATTACTCCGGCTGGTTTTGAATATTTTTACAAAAATTTTTGTACACGATGATTTTAGCTGTTTTAAATACATTTTTAATTATATTCTTGAACTTCTTCCGAGTATTTTATTGCAAATATATGCATAGAAAATAAAAAAAAATTGAATTCACTTAAAAAATAGAATTATCGAGATATTTAAGCTAGCTACAGTCATTTTATAAAAAAACCTTTATAAAAAATATTCAATACACCTTGAGTAGTTCAGCAATGAAAATTATTTTCCTTCATTTTATTAACACAAGGAAGACTTTGGTTTGGAGACAAGACTTCTCTCTCTTAATGGATTAAGTCTAGTAATGGTTGAAAATAAATTTAAAGTGAGTCAACGAAGCTAGGGGTAACATAAAAATAAATTACTGTCATCAAATTGCAAGTGGTTAGGAGGGTATGGGCAAGTGGTTAATGCAACTAGAACACATGATTCAGCATTAGCAATGCTCATAAATGCATTCACTAGTCAATTCAGCGATAGGTATCTAAGAGAATACTCTATACCCCTACTATGCAATGTACTCTAATTTAATGTGACGTTATTCATCGGATTCAAACACTTCCGAATCGAATAGTAGGCAGTTACGTCGGGCATTTAACCCCCCAAGCGGCTTGCCTCATCCATCCCATGTCGGGCCCATGTGCCCAAGGTCCCATGGCTCCCAGCGTAATCAAAGGGTCATCAATCACTGAGTTCTTGACACTCTGCAAACACTCTCCGCAATTGTCACTTTAAATTTCGCACAATATTGGGTTGGGTTTGCTGGTTGCGGAATGCGTGACACGTTATCGTCTTGTGTCGAAAAGTTGTGGTTTGCTTATCGTTATTGCGTGCAGTTTTATCGTCGAAGGTGATGGGGGTGGTGAGAAGGAAGGTTTTAAATATTTATGTCGTTTCGGGGTTGGGTTTAGAGTATTAATTATTCTTGGGGGTTATAGGTGGACGCTTATTAGATTAATAAAGAGTTAAATTACGAAGTTCTTTAATGAGATTTCACGAAATTAGTGTGTTTAGTTTATTCGAAATTGCATATTATTTTAACTTATTTTGACAACAAAATTCCAATTAATTCCTACAAATAATTAATATTACACTATAATTAATACCTACCTTCTAACAATCGAATTTTAATGCTGAAAGATGTAAATGTATAATGAAAATAAAGACGGATCAAAAGCACCATTAACTTTTGAAAAAATTTTACTAACAGAATTACATTCAAACGATATGTTATCCAAATTTATTAAAGGTACAGCCATTTATTTCAAGGGTTTTATCAACACTACAAAATAAAATTATTTAAATAACAAAATTATTTATATAAACAAAATAAAATAAAATAATTTATTATAAAAAAGAATAAATTTGTATAGTACAGAAACTTCTGAAAATATCGAAGCTTCTTTCTAGTGATAAATACAAAATAACAGTGGATGTTTTATTCTACCTTTGTTGGGCGTCTTCAAGAAAACACCTGAGTTCGTCTTGACATTAATTGCCACACTTTTTATTTATATGTCTTGTCACTTTTTTATTCTACCTATCTTTCCACCACAGCGGACAATTAATTGGTGGAAGTCAACTTAGCATTTTCTCGACTCGGTAATCATTGGTAAAAAACAAAGCCGGGATATTTAACGAAAATGACTTTACTGGCTAAGATGGGATATGGTAGGAAATTGCGCAAAATTACTCACTTCCATCGTGAAAGAGAAAATCTCAAGTGCCCACAATAATTAATTGTCTCCAAATCCAAGAAAATAATTTTCGCTTTTCGGTGATTTTTTTTATTTCAAACCGCTAATAATGATTAATCATTCCATTTTCAGAAGATTACTATCTCATTTCCAGGAATAAACTCTTACTTCCATATGCAATGGCATTCCTCAGTGGATTCGAATGTAATTGAAAATAAATAATGGAAAAGAGCGAGTCAGTTTAATTGAAAAGAGATGAACGTTCTTTGTTGTGTTTGAATGGTTACACTTCGATGTGGAACTGAGGAAGATAATCAAATCTTTTCGGAAACTGGGTGAAGATATTGAAAATACGTTTTAAAAGACAAGAATAGAAGATAAGGTTTGATATCTTAGTAAATCTATTAGAAATCAAATTAGAACAAGTAGGATTTTCCGAAAATATTAAATATTTAAACCTTTTCTGCAGAGTAAGTGTTAGATATGAAAAAATCTTCTTAAATTTAAATTCAAATACTGAAAAAATTGTATGCTTCACAGTTAGTTGCAAGCAAATGACGGCAGAAATTAATAGATTGAATTCCATGTTGATCGTGTCAAATATCCTAGTTCTAAGAGAGAGACAATTGAAAATAAAACACTTTGAAAATCTATATAGTGTAATGAAATGTAGTTTCAGTTAGTATGAGAGAGGAAATCGTGTCTTCCTTTATATTAATAAAATAGTAAAGAAGTAATAAATTAATTAGTCCGGCTATATTGAAAATTTTTACAGTTTTATTATAAGATAAATATAGCTAACAGATTGTAGTGTCCCATAATTTAAATTTAATTGAAATATTTGTTTCTTTATATGAATACTTTTACAATACAATATTCGAATCAATTCCAAGATGTTGAATTATCGAGAAAAAATTCAACAAAAACCATTTGTAAAAATATTCAATACAGACTGAGTAATTACATTTAAAAATTATGTACCCCAATTATATGAACACATGGAGAAGACTTCCAATTGGAGACCCACCTCTCTGCTCAAATAACTTTTTTAATTTGAACTGAAATCAATTTCATTAATATACCCGTTTACTGGAAATAATCCTTAAAATAAATCAACAAACCTACGCATAAATGCTGTGTTATTTTACTCAATGATTTTCGCTCTTCAAAAACTAATTTTGTTCAGAATAATAAAATTAATTAAACATCTCTCTCTTTTGTTATAATTTATAGCTACCCCCCCCCCCCAACTACACAACATTTTATGTATTTTCTTAGTAAACTCCAATCATATAATTACAAGCCATATTTCATTCAAGTTACTTTCAGTTTAACAGTGAAAATCATTAGAAAACCGACCGCTAATGCTCGAAAAAAACATCAATAATAAAGTATTTTGTTTTCTTAGTTCTTGTCATTAATTTTAAGTAAGCATTACTTTCATATTTTTCTTATTACTAATTCTTGGCTTTATATTTACACCAATATTTGTTCAGTCGCTAATATAATGAGTTTGATAAAAATAAATGACCTGCTGCTGTAATAGGAATTTTGTACAAAAGTTACAAATAACTTATTTTGATAAAATATGGACTCAATTTAATAATTGTTTTGTCAGATAATATTTTTAGATGGTATCATATTTTAAAGTCTGTTTTATTTTAATCGGTAATACATTTATCCAGACCAAATTAGTTTTGACATTTTCATTTTCGAAAAAAAAAAAAATTTTAACGTTGTTCACACATTTTAAAACCGATTATAAAATCCAATAAAACATTTATTTTCTATCGTGTATAAGAATAATTCTTTGATTGGAATTTACATTTAAAGGAGTGTATTTTTCTTCTTTTTAACATAGGTATATGTTAACTGTGTATGTGTTAACTATGTACTATTAATGAAAAAATGTTTTTAAAAAATAGAAATAGAAAAAAATGTTTATTTTTTATTGTATATAGTGTATAAGAATAATTCGTTAATATGACATTTAAAGGAGTTTACTTTTCTTCTTTTTACCATAGGCATATGTAAAAAAAAACCCTTACCTTTCGTCTTCCTTCTTCTTTCACAGTCATGTACAATGGAGCAACTCCGGCTATATATGGAGCTATAGACATCGGAAACTTCTTCTTCTCAGCCAACATGTTCACTGAAATTTCAAAAAGGCACATTTAAAAACTACAAATTAACTTAATCTCCATTGTGTGTTGCAAATTTATTTAATAAGTGATTGCTTAATTTAAAAAAATTATAGCATTTTTTCAATATTACTAACCAATATAAAAAAGACGAAAATTCCTTATATTTTGTTAATTTTCATTCATCTAACTAGAAATTATTAGTTTTGCAATACGAAAATACGTCTATTTCATTTATTCATATAATTAGTTCTTCGAATAGAGGTCAAATGAGTAACTTTGATAACCTGGTAACATGTAATAAAAATTTCTGCCGTGATAAATCATTCATTTGGTGGTTACACTTGTCAAAAAATACCCAGGATTAAATCTGGTCCGCTCTCAGAGTAAAAACCTTCACTAAATCTCAGGTTTCTACAACTTTTCTCTCCTTTTATACTGCTATAGATGTTATTTATTATAGCACTCACACTTGCGGGAAAATGTTTTGTAATCCTGTTCCCTTTCCTATAGACTTTTTATTTTTCGAGAAAACACTCATGGAAGTTAGAAGTTCTGGAAAAGCAAAGCAAAAGTAGTTGAAGTACCTTCTAGTGCTACCCTAGGTGATTGGTATGTGGTCCGATGATTACTATTCCTTGTTCGGCTGTGACTTTTATATTCTGCTTCCACCATTGATTTACGATACGCTATTGTTTTCTCAGAGAGAAAATATTTCAACCGCAAGATCGGAAAGAAGAACGCAAAAGATATCAACTTGTATCAGTATATTTTCGGGTGTGGTTTTATCAGGCTTTGAATTTTACAAAAATGTCATGTTTAGAAAACGTGGCAAGAAGAATATATATTGTTTAGTTAGCGGGGGCTGGGGAGCCCAGTCGGTTAAGCACTCGCTTAGCATGAGGAAGGTCCCTGGTTCGGGTCCGGGCATCGCCAAAATAGCTGCCGACCTATAAACGGTCCGTGCAGCCAAAAATGTCCGACAAATAATACCCCGTTTCAGGTGTTGGCTCGTCACCTGACTGTGGTTCTAAAATACGACGCCCGTCGACAATAGCACTCGTGTAGCTCTAGTGCGACGATAATTCAAACCAAACCAAACTTTTACTGTCACAGAGAAAGGAAAGTACACTCAGGCGAAGGCGGGAATCGAACCAGCACCCGTTACAGGGCGTAGACTGCTGCCCTGAGATGCTAAACACTCGGCCATTCAGGCCCCAAATCCGATGTTTGTCTATGTCATTTTAAGGGTTCGTATGGTAGGTAAGTTTGAATTATCGTCGCACTAGAGCTACACGAGAGATATTGGTGATGGGCGTCCCACAGTCAAGTGACGAGCCGGCACCACAGGGACAAAACGCAACAGTTAATTTAAGGGTTCCTTATTGAACAGTATGGACAAATCGAATGGGGCGGAACGTGGTTTGTTTGTGGGAAAATACACATTGCTTGACGTAACTGCTACGTCACTGTATTCCTGACCATTTCTTCTAACGAAAGACTATAATATGCAAATATGCTTTGGAAGGCGCGATCCTTCCGTGAATGGAAGCAGTTTCTTAAATGTTAACTTAAGAATGCAATGCACCCAAAATGTATGTTAAAACAGTAATTTAGTTTATTTTTCTCGAAGGAGTAAAGTTTAACGCGGATTTAAACAGTAATTGTTAAAATTAGTTAATTAAAGAAAAAATATTTTATTTAAAATAATTTGTTTGATAATTATTTGACTATACCAATGTCATATTTACATACGTTCCATATAACTAAATATACAAAAATGTAGAATGAAAAAGCACAGATAGAACAAGTTAAAATAACGGAAAAAATTCTCCAAATCTCAAGTAGGCCATTTATTTTCATTTATACTCACTAGAGCAAAAAATAATAATAACTAAAAGAAAAATAAAGGTCCATGACTTTTTGAAATTCAAAAATTTTCCGGCCTATCTTTGTGTTGTTACTCCTGGAGAATTTCAATTCGTTACTCGTCGTAACTAATTTTTTGAACGGGAGGAATCGTCACTTTGTCCATATATGACTGTTAATAGTTCCCAGAACTTCGATTATTGCTCACTCAGGAAATTGAAGTTCGATTATTTTCATTTCTTTAGAAATAAATTCGATTATTTTCCTTATGAAAGAGCTTTTCCTATGTCCCCTATTTCTAAAATATTTTCATCGTTCAGAGAGAAGTAATTTTCTTTATCTATTGGAATGACAAAGATTCTTTTTTATTAACTAGGGATTAAGAAAGTCAAAAAAGGAAATTTCAACAGAAGGGGATAATGAAAGAATGAGTTATAATGAAAATATTTTTTTAAATATATTTTCATTTTAATAATTGGAAACACTTTTTTGCAGTGTCATATTTTCAAATAAATCTTTCCTTGTTATGTAGAATGTATGCAACTACTTTTTGAAAAAAAAAACTTGCACAATAGTAAGCAAAAAAGAGGAAGAATTAATTTATGTATCAAAATTAAATATCCCAATAACAAAAACTAATGTTTAAAAGAAAACAAAAGTATTTTTTTATATTAGAATTATTAATAAGTGACTTCGTGTTTGAGTATGTGTTGTGTATTCTAAAAGAATAGACGATTTTTTAATGAATTTCATTGGGTGCTGGTTAATCTATAATGAAACGGGCCAACCTATATACATGTTTTTTGTCAGTTATCAATTTGTATTAATACACAATCCTTATAAAAGATTTTTGTATTTAATTATATAAGAAAATTAATTCCTAAATTGTTCTTTCTCTACAATTTATTTTATTTTTCAACTTCAAAGTTTCCATGTTTCGCCCACTTAGTACAATCTTGCTGTGTCATAGCGCATTTCAAAAATGATATGCAAATATTTTAAATATTTTAATTTAAAGGCATAAAAAATTCATTATGCCCAAAGATAAAACGTACCATCATAACGAAAAACGCAGTATAGTAGAAAAGCCATAAAAATATAAATAAACATTTGGGTTCAATGGAAAAATATTAAAATGCAACTAATCCCGACTTTTTTAACAGTAGATTCTCAAATCAAGTGCCTATTTTTATCGTTATTAAAACGTCATATTTAATTACTGTTATAAACATCCGTTTTCATTCTTTCCTGCGATAATAAATTATTATTATGAAAGACGGAAACACTCACGTCCAAAAGAAAGCCTCATTATTTTAAGAAAATAATAAGCAAAATTCATAATCAATGAAGAATGTGTTTCTTCTGCCTTTTGAATAGATAATTTCTTCGCAAAAGTATCGATCTTTAAACCTTACGGATCATAGCGCCCCCTGGATTCAATGTGCGTTTTTTTTCTCATCTTAAATCTTGTTGAAGAGCATGTGTATTGATCTATTAAGGCAACTTTGTGCCTTTTTTATGTCTACAAAAACATGACATATTTTTGTATGCGGTTTAAAGCAAAGGAAAATGAAAGAAGAATCTTTATCGGATTTGTGCCATTTTCACGAGGGAAGGCCTTGACAATCCTTTTAAAGTCTCGTTTCCTTGCCAATTTCAAGTCACTTCTTGTCAAAGGCAGACCCCTCTTAAACTCCACTCGAGATGTCTAAGTAGAGACATTCCATTGAAAGTTTGACTGAAAAAATACGAAGAGGAGTTTAATCTTTTCGCGACTTAAGGACATGCCAACCCTTTTAAAGTATTAGTTTTAGTTAAAGTACCTACATATTAGAAACAGCTTCTTTTTTTTCACCTGAGAATCACAAATCAACTCTTTTGAAAACTTTGGAATTTTGTCAGTCAAGCGAATTTGGAAGCCCAATCGCAAATGAGGACGCATTTCACGCTTGAGGCTAACAAGCGCATCAGAGAAAACTTTTTAGTAAGTAAAGAGTTCTTAGCAAATGATGAGTTTTATTAGGCTCGTTTATTCGCTTTCATTTTCTTAAAGAATTCTAAGAGGGAAATACCATTTTTTTGTCATTGACTTGTTTAAGGTGACGTAACACTTTCCAGTTTTCATTCTTGGCTTTCACAATTTCATTGGTTGTTTCGGTTTCAATCTCAATTAGCTATTTTCTTGTGTGATGTGTTATATTTTACAGTTCATTACGTGCAATTTCTCATTTTTTTAATTTTTGAAATTTATAAAACTTAATAGGTTTTTGTTCGATTAAATTATAACTATGCAAAGCATTATCAAAGCGTCAGTGTTGAATTTTAAAAATAATAAGCTTTTAAAGTTAATAAGCTAAAATATAATTTAATAAGAGTGAAGAATACTAAATTATTTGCTCCATACTAGTTGCTTTATTGAAAGTACATAATAAAGGAAACTAATAAATTAGTCAAAAGTAAATTTTAATTTGAAAAGAACTAAGGATAAGAAATGCAAATCTACAAAATTTATACAAGGGCTACTCATATTAAATAAATTAAATTAAGTTTTTAGTAGTTTTATGATAATTATTATTTTTATGTTTACATTTTTATGTTTCTATTATCACATAATTGTTATGGATTAACGATTTATCAATTCAGAAAAATTTACTTCTCAATACAGTATATATCTGGTAAAAATCTATTTAATGGCATCCACATTACTAATACAACGAAGCTTGTCGCCGAAACACAAATTTGTTTCAGCATTAAAAAACAATCTTCTACAATCACAAAAGAATAATTGGTAACCCAAATGGTCATCAGACGAATCCCAAAGCACGAGCAGCTGAGTGCTTTGCTTTAAAGGATAAGATAGGCATTATATTCCCCCTTCGTAACCATCTCTATGATTTGTTACCCAGGATTAAGCTATTCGCTGATTACTAAGGCACTAGGAGCGCAAACATCTATTGTTGTATTAATTGGATTCAAGTTGGATTGGATATGTGTTGATAGTGGTAAGTGGTACAGAGTTGATGCTGTTATATTGGTTCTGCTGATGATGATATTA
This sequence comes from Hylyphantes graminicola, assembly GCA_023701765.1. Lineage (NCBI taxonomy): Eukaryota > Metazoa > Arthropoda > Arachnida > Araneae > Linyphiidae > Hylyphantes > Hylyphantes graminicola. The sequence goes on from CM043122.1 coordinate 25,283,566, forward strand.
GTGACAACAAGGGCTCTTGTTTTAATTCAGGGAACATGTCAATTTTGGGAATATGTCAATATTTTTTTAATAATAAACGACAGTGTCTAGGAAAATAAATTTTCTAGGAAAATTTAATTTGGTTATTGCAAGTTAAAATTGCGATGTTTACCAAAATCAGTTCGACATTCAAAAATAAAATAAAAAGTAATTTTTTAATTAACTTCTTATTTAAAATGTATCGAATGATATTAATCAAAATAATGATACAAAGAGATGACTATGACCTTACAAAAAAAAATACGATAAGTGTATTAAGGGGGTTCAGTATGTTGTATATCGGTAATGTTAAATTGGCCAATTGCAATGTTCCTTTTCACAATAACTATTGAACAGATCATCTTAAAATTTTCTGTGTGTGTTATACCAAACTTATATATTACTCTGAGGTTAAAAGTTTTTTTTGAAATAACGGTTAGATTTTCAATAATATGAGTTTTAAAGTACCCGAAAAATAATGAAATGTTTCACTTTTTTGCCCCCTAAAATGTTTTTTACTTTAGTTTTGTTAAAATTTATAACCTCAGATTAATCTATACTATGTATTACATCATATAAAAAAGTTTACGAGAAAACATGGCATAGTTTTTGAAAAAAGGTACGTCGAAGTTCAAAAAATCAAGTTCTGAGCAAAACGCGTTTAAAGTTTTTATTGTTAACTGTTTCAGTATGGAAAGGGTTAAATGAAATGGCTTTTAATGTCAAAAATATTTTTCCAATCATCTTGATACTTTGTGAAATTATTAATAAAGGTTGTAATAGTATTTTAAGCCGATAATTTCTTTTTTGATTTTTTTCACCGATTTTGGGGTACTGAACCCCCTTAATCGATATTACGTTTTCCATCTAATAGATGGAGCTGCGATCACAATTCTTTGGCATCATACCAATAACAGAAAACTTTATATGATATATATATCTCCCTCCCAATATTTTCTTTCTATCCCTAAATCTGTTTCTCTTGCTTAAAGTTTCGCATTTCTGTCATTACACAGATTGGCTAGTGCATCCTGTTACTATACGGGCAATGTTACATAATCGGGAGATAAGAGTTTTCTTCTTATTATCCTAGTTACGAATAATAACATACAATTTTCCCCGAAAATGTTGAGTACAGAAAATATAATGGTGTTTGTCAAAAAGAAAAATAATACCTAAGCACATTTACTTGCTAAATGATCGTTTAACCAATAACTAATTCTTATAATCATTTTGCATTGGGAACTATTATTTTTTTATATGGAAGAGGTGGTCTAATGTAAAAAAGAACAATGAAATGATAAGCACAGATTTTTCTTACAGATACTGTGGTACAAAAAGAAGTTGTATATCATTCATAACAGGAAATAATTTAACGTGAAATGTTAAATATATTGCAAAATTTAAATTTTATTTTTTTTAAAATGTTTTACCTAAACAATAAACCTATTTATTTATAACGTAAAGGTAACAAAACACAATGTTATCCAACACAGTTAACCAAATAGTTGTATACAAAAAACAATATTGAAGGCATAAACAAAAGATAAAATTTCAATAAATATGGTAAATATAGAGAAATAACTAAGTAAAATTAGTTATGAACAAAACAGTTGTTCTAACATATTTAAAACAGCTCTTTAATGTTATTGGTAGGTACATATATATTCCGGGGCTTGTGTGCTTGATCAGAGACCCGCTTATAAGCCTTCGTTAAGTAAGACATGCATAGAAAGGGTTTTTGCTGTCACAGAGAAAGGAAGTACACCCAGGGCGAAGGCGGGAATCGAACTCGCACCCGTTACAGAGCGCAGACTGATGGCCTGCGATGCTAACCACTCGGCCATCCGAGCCCCCTTTATTGTTATATTTTTGAGTTATGTACCCCATTAAATAACAAAATTACACTTTCAGAGCCCCATAACTTTATTCATATCAGTGAAATTGCTTTTTAATTCATTTTAAGCTTTTTATTCATCATGTTTTTGGCAAGAAAGTCTCCGTTTTTATACATGCATATAAATTTTTACATGCGATAAAACTTTATTGCGGTTTTAAATTGAGTTCATTCTAATAGCGATAACTCTTTGACGCAGCCAGCCATCGCTCATTTTATTTTTAACATCCTCGAAAAAGTTGTCTAGACGAAAATATGTTGCAGATATTGATCGTTAAATGCGTTAAATATGTTTAAGTTTAATGGTAAAATCTACTTTATCGATAATGCTTCTTCCATTGTAACATTTTCTATTGAACACAATAATGTATTAATCTCCAAAAGCTTCGATATCTCATGTTTTAAATTAAGTTTAGTTAGGTTTGGTAGACTTAACGTTTCATTAGAGCTACGTCGGCTAAGTCTTTTTAAAGATAAGGTATGAATGTGTAATGCAACTTCCATTAAAACATATTGGGTATTAAATACGTATATTTTTTTCATTATTTTCATATCAAACACTAAATTTATACTTAAATGAAAATTAAAGCATTTTCATAACAATTGAGGACAAAGAATAAAATAAAAATCAGAAAGAAAATATAGTGATGTATATTGGATTATTTTTCACTTAAATTGAAACAAATTATGTCTATGTATTTTTATCAAATGAATTAAAGGTTTATACAAAAGGAAAAAATAGAAAAAATTGTTTGAAATAAAAAAGATACTATGCATAACGCAAAAAAATAAACTTTTAAATACACTAACAAAATAAAGAAAAATAATTATGATAAAAGTGTAACAAAAAAAAACTGCGTTAAAATACGATAAGTTGGCTTAACTTTAACATTGTCTTTCTTTGAAAACTCCAACTATTTACTAATTGTATGATCTCGGTCATTTATCTTAATCAAAGATGACTTTTTCAAATAAAAAATGTTTTTCATTGCTTTTTTTATAATGTTACAATTCCTTTTATACCAATTATTAAAGTATAAGATAAGACCACGATGCAATTGAATTTTAATTTATTTTAACTCATAATTGCATTCAACAATTGATCCAAAGAACTATGCGATCATTATCTTTTATGACCATTGTAATTAGAGTCATTAATAATACGATAACGAAAATCACAAGACAATAAAAAAATGCATTTATTAACAAAAAATAATTCCTACTTTAAAAAAACGCTACTTATTTGATTTGTATTCAAAGAAAATTACTTTAATCTGAAAGAAGGTATTCTAGGTGGTTTTTAAAATTATCGTTAAAGATAAAAAAAAATTGAACAGAATAATGATCACTTTGAAACTATTTAAATTAGGACTGAAACAAATAGTATACATAAAATATTCATTGAAAAAATATGTATACATAATTGTCTATATTATTTGGTCAAAGATATTTGAAGAGTACACGGGAAGAAGCGATTGATTTATTAGGCGGACGGCCGCAACTGCCTGCTTGGCGGCAGAAAACCGGTTTTTCTCCATCTTCTTCGCTTAGTCCAAGCGTCGGGATCGCCAATCGCTTGAACTTGGTAGCTAGGAACCACAAAGATAGTACTACACTGGCATATCACGTGACCTACAACACTGACTTCATTGCTTGCGCGTCCCGTCGATAGCATTGGAGGTCACGTGATCTGCCACTATATTACTTTAACTATGATATCTATGGTAGGAACTGGTTTCCTTACACAAGTTTAGGCGACCACTCGCTATCATCGCCAAAGTGGCCTACTGCTAAGGAAACTTCTCTGAAAAATCAATCGGTTTTTCCCGTGTACTCTTCATTTATGATTTGTACTATTTCGTCAATATTTGAGGTAGTCGGAAAGGGAATTTCCCTTCTTGAAAAAGATATACTAGAAAAGCAATAATTACATTTTAAGACCAGAATTAAAATAATCAGGATGATAATAACAATCCCTACTGTTGAGGATTCCAGAATAGAATTTTTTAAGTAATAAAGAGACAAATATTGCTCTTCCACCCGTTTTCTTATAATTTTTGGACTTAGTTCCGTAAGAAACTGCGCGAAAGATTTTTTTATAATTTTGCTTACCACATTTTCAAAATTTAATCAAAAACAATTGTGGTTTTCGTTTTTAGAGTTTAAATTTTGCAAAAATAAATTGTTTAAAAATCAAAAACAGTATTTTTTGGGGATTTTTCAAAGAATTTTTTTATGTATTGACGCCAATTTTAGTCTCTCTCATATAACGTCGACATTTAAATTGATTTCTTCCTAGACTGTAATATTTGGAAACATTCCCAAACTTAAAATGTTAACATTAAAATAATTTTTTATGGTAACCCTTGAATTTCTTTTTGGAAATGTACTTTAGAGTACGCTGTTATTGAATATAATTAGGAATGAAACAGTGTGTAAATATTTGACAGAATTTCTTAATAAAATAAAAAAATAGCAAATAAACATTTTTTTAAACGACAATTGGTCCTTTTTTGCACTGAAAAAATACCCCCCCCCCCTCCCCAAATATGCCTCGCTTCAAAAATTCAATCAATAAAGGTATTAAGAATGATTCTAGTCTGCTTACAAAAAAAATAACTGAAAAACTTAGAGGTAGAGGAAATGATTTAAAATATGCGTCATTAAAGATTTTAGAATATGTAGTTTTTAAAAATAGTTTTAACTTTTGGAATCTGTGTTTTATATCATTTTACGTCAACACCTCTGTATCAAAAAAAGTATTTATGAAAACCTTAATTTAAAGTTTAAAAAAAAACACATTTTGGCTCCCGAGTTCTATTAATACACTGCTCAAAACAATTAGGGGAATTCATGGTTTAAACCATTTCTCCCCAAATGATTCCATTTGGTATCATCAGCTTCCGACTTTTTTTTCTCACTAAGTTGAACTCGTACTTATTTATTGTTAGATGGAAGAATTATGTCTTTTGAAGAATTAAATAATGTTTGTTTTAATTGAATGAAAATATGAAAAACATGGTAAAATAAAATTCACTCCCAAAAACTTTTATGAAATAAATTGACCTTAAATTCTTTCGCGCTTGCATTCTTAGAACTCTAAAATTTGAGTTTACATTTTCTTTACAATTAAAATTTTGAAAATATTATTGTTATAATTTATTCAAAAGTTATGATTCCAATTATTTGCCAATTAAATTTTAGTTAAAAAATTAGGATTCGTTTCCCTGTTTTTTACAATTTCAATCTGGATGCATGAGAAATCTTTTTCACAAATTTTATATTTTTATAATAAAAAAAAAGAAGTTGGAACTGTACGGGTAAACAAAAGTACGCAAAGTGCTCCCCTAATTGTTTTGAGCAGTGTACAATTCCAAAGGTCTTAAAATGTATCCTTGAAGCTTTTTGGACAAATAACTTTATTTCAAATGAAGCCTAAAGTGAAATTTTTAAGATTCAAAATATTTAAAATTATACAGAAAAATTTAGCTGTATGCTAGTAGAACTTCAATGCGATTTCTTAATTTTCGAATATTTATTCAAATGAGATATGAAGAGTACACGGGAAGAACCGCTTTATTTCGTAGAAGGCTTTCCTTGTAGCCTCTTTGGGGATGATAGCGAGAAATCGTCTAAACTGGTGTACAGAAACCGGTTACTCGCTTTGTTTATCTTTCGCGGCAGCCCTGATTCACGCTAGAGATCAATGGAACGAGTCACACGTTTGTACCGCGATTGATGAACCAGAAGAAAAACCGTTTTCCGGTCGCCAATGTTCGCCAAGCAGACACAATTACGGAAAGTCTCTAAAGAAATCAAGCGGTTCTTCCCGTGTACTATTCATATGGATTTGACTTTTTAGTAAAGGGATGCATGAAGAGTAAATCCATAATGGGTTAAGAAAACATTGACTTCTAAATGCAGAAATATTTTTTTATCTAAAGACGAAACTTTTAGAATCTAAGATTTATTGCAAAAAATTGTTATTATGTTTTCACGTAAAATGTTCAAGTGCCAAAGCAGAATATTCAAGTTGCAATTAATAGAGAAATTTTAAGTTAAATACATTATTTAGTATTATTTTATATATTTTATTAGAAAACAAATAATAATTTTGTTGTTATGGATTTAACCTTAATTTTTAATTCATAAGATAAATGATTTTTTATACGTTTATAAAGAAATTAAATTATGGATATTTCTTAGATGCAATATAAGCTTTAAAAAAATAATAATCATGGAATAATATTTTTTTGTTTTTAGTTAAAGAAAAAAATTTACCTTGTGAAATGATACATAATAAAAATCAAAATATTAAATTTTGATGCGTCCATATATTTTCTACGTTAACTTTCTAAATTTTAACTAAATAGAAAGCAAGTCAACAATCCTATGTTCAGAAATGGCATGGACGTGATGTATCCTGAAAGCTTTTCTGCATTTTTTATAACCAGATATTATTGTTTCGTGTTAAATAAAATGTATCAAGTAATTTGTGCAAATGCATCGTAAAAAATATGAGAACTGTTCATTATTGAGATTTGAGAGAGAAATTGTACTATTTGTGTATGATAAATAAATTATAATTCATTTGAATATTTTTTAAATGTAATGAAATTATTAAATAGTTGGAATGCTTCTCAGATTGTTATAATTATTAAAACGCATAAATTAAATTATTGGCTTTTAATTAATTCTGAAAAAATTTGACTTGCAAACATCGAAAATTTATAAATTAATCATACAAAAGGCGATAACAGAAATCTTGTTTCCGAAACGTAACCGGGAAAATTATAAAGGAAATTATCAAAATTCGATTACACAAACAATTACTCTAACTAATGCAAGTGGAAAAATATGCAAATGCGAAAATATCGTTTTTATGTTGCAATGCTTAAAAGCTAATTATCATTCATTTACATAAGAAATATTACTATTTTTTTTTCTTACACTAGGATGTGAGCGTTTAGTTTGATTTCGTAATTATGTTTTTTAAGTTACACTGTATCAGATAATTCAATTCATTCATTTTCAATAGCAAAAAAAACAACCTCTAAATATGAAATTTCTATTCTTAAGTTCTTATTATTTTTTAATTAAAATTTTTATTGCAAAGTTTTTCTTTTTCAAAATATCCGAGTATAAGAAACTTACAAATTTAATATGCAAAAAAACTTTGGAGTGAGATTTAAAAATCATAATAAAACAAATATTGCATTCACACACATAGAAACAAGATAGTGCCAATTTCTCGTCTCTCTTCGATTAATTAAAGATAAATTACAATTTTAATTGCGGAGTTTTTATTCAAAATAACCAAGTAATAAGAGACTTTACAAATTTAATATGTAAAAAAATCATTGGAATGGGATTTAAAAACCCTAATAAAACAAATATTGTACTCTCAAACATAGAAACAAGACAGCGGCAATTTCTCGTCTCCCTTTGAATCGTCGGGTATATGAAATTTGTCTAAATATGAAATTTGTATTCTTATATTTTTATTATTTTTTTAATTAAATTTTTTGTGGCGAAGTTTCTATTAAAAATAACAGAATATAAGAAACTTTACAAATTTAATATGCGAAAAACATTGGAAAGGTTTGGATTGGTTTGAATTATCGTCACAACGAGGGCTATTGGCGACGGGCGTCGTATTTTAGAACCACAGTCAGGTGACGAGCCAACACCTGAATAGGCACCCAACGCAACCTTTAAGGGCGACATCTTACGCAGCGTTAGGACTTTGAAGGATGTTTAACGTGCACTCACTTACACGGGGTATTATTCGTCGGACATTTTTGGCTGCACGGGCCGTTTATAGGTCGACAGCTATTTGGCGATGCCCGGACCCGAACCTGGGACCTTCCGCATGCTAAGCGAGTGCTTAACCGACTGGGCTCCCCAGCCCCGCATTGGAAAGAGATTTAAAAACCATAATAAAACAAATATTGTACTCACAAACATAGAAACGAGATAGCGGCAATTTCTCGTCTCTCTTCGAATCATCGGGTTTCCTGGCTTTCTGCTTCTTCAGAGCCCGATTGGTTGGGGCGAACAAAGTCACGTCACGTCTGTCCAATAGAATTTGCAACACCTCCTCTCGGTTCACCATGTTGTAAAACTGAAAGAAAAAAGATTGAGTCAGACATTAGGCTTCAAATCTTATTCCTAGAAAAAAGCTTTTTAAAAGAATTCCCACAAAACTAACATTGAAAGGAAGATTCTTTAGTCCATCCATTGGTAATTACGCACATTTTTTACGCACTTTTTTTGGCACGTTAGTATTTTAATTATTAGAATTCGATACTCTGATATAATCTTGCTTAGATTTTTACTTAATAGAAGACTTTTAGCTTTCATGCTGCGTTTATAAAGTAAAAAGTGTCATTAAATTTTGAATTTTGGCAATTAAAGTACTTCAGATTACGAGATCTTTCTGAGATTTTTAATAAGTTGAAGTTCATATGCGTTGTACTTTTTGACGTATCACACTTGTCAGGGGCTGTAGGGAGCCCTGTGGTCAATATCTCGATCTCGAGATCGGAAGGTCGAGAGATCGAGTCCCGGTGCCACTGAGGACCTACCGAGTATATGAGGAGTACGTGCTCGTTAAATCTGTTTTGTCCGAAAGTCCTGTGGTCGGTCATTGCGCAGTTTACTATGGGTACAGGTTCCTGGAGATAATTTCCCTCCCCTTCAGGAACATGTCTAAATTGTGGAGGTGGCGCGTGATAGATGGCAGCATTTGTCACGTATATGTGTGCATGTGAGTGTGAGTGTGCGTGTTGTGATTGTCTTACTTGCCGAAGGTTTATAAGCGGCTCTCTGAGCAAGCACACAAGCCTGAAAATATATGTATACCAACCAACACACTTGCCTGCAACATTTTTATATTGGTATATGAAAGTGGGTGCAGGACGGACATTCTGATAGACGACACAACCTTTATAAAAGCTTCAACTTTTGACATTATATATGTAGTGTGAAAGCTAACATTTACAAAAATCGGGCAAGCGAGGTAAGATGTTTTGTATGCATCGCAGATCCTCTTCTCCATAAAATATATTTTTCATTCAATTTACGACTTCTTTATATGAAAAGTTCAATTCTTGTCGGTTCAAGAACAAAATTCTTTTTATGTTCGAAATACAAATGCAATAAAGCTAGGGAGAGTAGCTTTATTTACTCATGTTTTTTTCCTAAATGTTGTTCTAGTTTATCCTCAATATATGTATTGATATTTCTGTTATTATTCGAACGTATTACTCAACTTTATAAAGCAATAATAATAAACAATTGTAAAGTGCTAAAAGGCACTTGTGAAAATATTTACTATTTCCATTTTATCTGCATACATCAGCAGCTATATATTCAATTATCCTGTCTTAAATTCCGTCTTAGTATAGAAATTCCGTCCTAAATGGTTAAGTTTATTTTTTATTGATTAAAAATACAACTTATGAGTATTATGTATAGTAATAAACATTTTAAGTACCTAATAATGAAACGAACCAGGTTAAGTTACATTCACTATAAAAAATATATATATAAATAGTTTTTGAGGTTTTGAGACACATAATCAACATACAAACTTTTACCTAATTTACGCAGACACCTAGTGCCGCCCCGGTGGTGCAATCGTTAGGACGCTAGATTTTGGAGCTGCTGAGGTCGGGTTCGAATCACGGTCAGGTATGTTTGTGACCGTCAATAAATGTTGTTATTTGTCTAGGTGTTTGTGTTGTCCTTTCTTTGTGTGTCTCTTGTGCTTGTAAAAACTCTTTATGTGTCTGTCCTACTTGACGAAAGCTTATAAGCGGTTCTCTAAACAAGCACGCAAGGTGGAATATATATGTACCTACCACATCATACCATACCACACAATCTTCCTTTTTAAATATTTTTTTAATATTTGTTTTATGTATCATGTAATTTATTAATATTAGTAATTAATACTGTTTTGGGATTTGAACGGAATTAGCATGTGATTACGTATTTGAAATTATTTTTCCATAACTATAAATTGCACAAATGATTGCAAATCCATCATTATAAATTGCACAAATGTATTTAGCTATGCATTTTAATGTGTAGTGCGATTATACGCAAATCCTAACACCTAAAAATGCTATTTTGCGTTGTCCATTTTAGTTTTTTTGTTCATTTTACGAAAGCAAGAAGACGAAAATATGTAAAGTCGCGTTCTTTGAAAACGATCAACACAGCAGCTCCAAACATTTTCTTTCCTCATCTATCAAGTCAGTCTTGATGTAAATTTCCCGACAACACTGCATTTCATTGAAGGCTTGTCCAGGCTTTTTCTTTTCTCATTATTTTACGTTATTTTACAGTCTTCGGATGCAAATAAAAGAGCCCAAACTTTATTTTCCTTTCTAAAAGTATGCTTTTTTATGTCGTGAGTTTTTCAGGGTAATATTGAGTACAAATATATATGACAACGAAGATTTTCTATTTTGATGAATTCGCTTTTTTTATGATTTCCTTTCGCTCTCTTTATTTTTTGTGGGCAAATAAAAAAAAGTTTTTTTTCTCTTTTACGAAAAAAAGAAAGTGGTATGTAATGTAATTTAAGGATTCTGTTTATTACTTTTTATTTTCTCTTTTATAATTAAAATAAAGTTAGAAATTTTCATGCTCAATTTAATTATTTCATAAATTAAAAAAAAGGTTAAATAAAGTATAATATCTTTTCAAAATTGGCAATTTCATTTATCTTAATATAAATAATTACATAACAGGTAAATTAGTTTGGCCTTGCTTCATTTTTTTAATAAAACATGAAGAGTTATCATAATGCACATCCATTACTTAATATCAACATTTTCATAACTTTTGTGTCAAGATTGCAAAGCAATTAAAAATCTGCATGTTATTTTAGAAAAACTTTTACTTTTACTTTTAATTTTACACTGGTCAAAAATATTGCTTCAGACTGCTAATCAATAATAGTGTTTGCAGGTATAAGATTTTTAAAATCTATAAAATTGATGGAAATTAACATAATTTAGCTCTAAGTATGATTAACCAACCGATAGGTGCAATTTTGTACTAAAAACCCATGCTTAATCCAAAACCTGGTTGATAAACATACCCTAGTTTACTTTTTTTTTTCAAATTAGCACAATGCATATTGTCCAGTAAGCTCAACGAAACCAATAAAAATCTAATTTTTTTAGATTGTAGGTTCTAAAACATAATGTAAGTACTATAGTGCATTATGGAATTCTATAATTACCAAGATTAAATGGATTAATGATCGGTAGTCGTTGTTAATAGTCTTGCGAATTTATAACACCTTCAAGAATCTTTAATAGCCATCGAAAACTTCCTACATCCAAATTTTTGTAACCGAATTAAATTACTTGTCAACCCAAAATTAATGGAAACCCATTCTGCGATGCAGTAAAATTATAGTTTGGCCTCAGATCGATATTTAAGTAACCTTTCCAACCATCAAGCAACCATAAGATGCACGACATCCTTTAACAGGCCATTCGTTTCCGCCTATAAATATTGAATATGGAAAACTCGTTCCCTAGTTGGGATGTGCAAAGGCTGCCCTATATCATAAATGTAAAATTTTGCATGCAAATTTAATAAGGAAATTCGTGTATTTGCTTATTTTGGAGGTTTTCGCTCTTTCCTCCCAGCCCAATTCCATTTTTTATGTTTGCTCTAGTATTTCGTGGTTTCGTTCATTTGTGAGTCGCATATTGCTTTTTTCTGTTTGTGTATATATAGGAATAGATTTTTCTTTTCCTAGCTTATCTTATTTCTGTTATGTTCTGCTTACCATAACTCATTTTAAATTTATTTCCCGCCAGATGTGATAGTTCGTGCTCTCGGTGCGACTAATGTTTCTTTAAATACTTGAAATAATGAGTTTCAGGAGATCTTTAGATTTTATTTTATCATCGGTAAAGCGTGAGTGTAGATGAAATAAATTGTATTTTGGTGCAAAGAAAAATAAGGTAACGAATGATTGAGGAACTTTAAATACTTGATAGATTTTCCAGACTTTTAATGAAAATAACAAATATAATGGGACCCGGATGGCCGAGTTATTAGATAACGCTAGCGCTGTAACAGATGCGGGTTCGATTCCCGCCTTCACCATGGATGTACTTTCCTTTCTCTGGTACAGTAAAAATTCTTTCTGTGTCTGTCTTAATTTCTGAAGGCTTATATAAGCTGGTCTCTGATCAAACATACAAGCCGGAATATATATGTATCTACCCCTACCCCTACTGTCATGTTGTCGAAAGACTATTTTTTTCTCTGAGTATTAGTTCAGTTCTTTATTTAAAAAAAAAAACATTAAATATATTTACTATCATTAAATTAATGGTTCCAACATTTCGAAGTATGAGCTCCTTCCTTATTGTAGCGATGCATTTATTTTTTTGTAAAAAAAATTCACACCTTCTCGGCAAAATAGGTATGGTAACCAAAACAAATTTTCCCAAATGCTTTTTGACACGCATTCAAACATTGTTTTCGTTTAAAAATTTGTTTTTTTTATTATCAGCTAGTTTTATAGTATCAGAAATATATTTATTATTTCTTGTAATGAAAACACGCAATTAACCATAAATTGAATTGTGAATTCCAAAAATGCTGTTGTGCGGATTTTAAATCCTCATCAATCTTAAAAAGGAGACTGAGTGTGACTCTTCACTAATGAAGCAATGCATGAATTAATATTAGATACTATTCAGAGTGTTTTTTGTGAGGTCCACTAATAAAAAACCACTAATAAACTTTAAACGATTTCTGAATAACTTTTAAATTGGTTTGAAAACTTGCAATCTAAGCATTTTCCAATTCAAAGGTTTAGATTAAACTGCACTTCACCACTATTTTTGTGTAAAAAATAAAGATGTAGGTAAAATTATAGAAAAAAATTGTCTTTAAGTTGTTTTTATTCACAAGTAAAAATAAGAAAGCAATATAAAAAGATGGAAAACAGGCCCCAGTCTCAACAATTAATTTTTATTTTAAATTTTAAATTATCCTAATTTTCCAATTCAAAGGTTTCACTGTACTTTAGTGCTATTTTTTTTTGAAAATAAAGATGTAGGTAAAATAATAAAAAATTGTTTTTTGGCTGTTTTTATTCTTTCAGTAAAAATAAGAAAGCAATATATAAAAAGATGGGAAACAGGCCCCAGTCTCAACAATTAATTTTTTAATTTAAATTTAAAATTATCCTAATTAATTATAAATTATCCTAATTAATACTTATAAAATCTAAATGCTGAAGCTTTTCAACAACAAGTATCATTCAACGTTATAATACAATTCAGTTTTTATTCATATACTTTTTTGAGATTTAGTATATCATGTATAAATTTTAAACATATTTTTATGTTTGCAGTATTTTTATAACGCTAGCACGGCATTAAATTGTATTATTTAGTTACTTTATTTGTTACTTAACTTTTCGTTGTTTTTATTTTTATAAAAACGTAGTGGGAGAAAAGAAACCGCGTTTTAGACATTAGTTGCTTAAGGATGAAGAATCGATTTAGTTTCGGCCGTATCAAAAGTTTTGGCATTTCTTTATTCTTTACTTTTATAAACAATAAAAATAATTAGATTTTGTTCTTAAAAGCAACCTAATAGATGTATATTTAAAAAAAACTCAGTTAAAAGACATTATTTAGGTTATTATTTATTGAGAATAAATTAATTAAATATAAAATGATTTATTTAAATTATTTTTAAAATTATTTTTTATTGTTTGGTTGGGTTAATATATCTACTATAGTCCTTGGGGCAATAAATTGTCATATTTATATTATTATTTTAATATAATAACCATTCATTCTTACTCATGGTGCCATGCTGAAATTTTAGGTGTTAAACATGTTAAGCGTAATAAAATTGCTTTTCTTTTGTTTTTTCTAATAATGAAATATCTTTTGGTGACCATACTTAAACGTTTACTTGTTTAACCAATACCTATATCATGAACATAAGTAACCCACATCATAAACTATCCAATTTTGGTGTAACTTATTGTAACATTACTCATTAAAAAACTAGTGAAAACTATTATGGTAACAGTAACCTATAATTATTTTGTGTATGAAAAAATAGTAAATTAGAATGATTGTTTACTAGTGGGTTCACGAATACATGAATTAGAATACCTGATTACTAGTAGGTTCACAAATACCCAGGTAGCAACATTAACTACTAAAAGTATAACTTATTATAATACTTTTTGCGCGCACTATTTTAACTGTTTGCTAACAATTGGTGGAACGTTTCTCCGTAAACACGGTAACAGCATATGCTACCAACGTTTTTATGAGTAACATTTCCAATACTTTCATTTCAAGAAAGTTTTACTATGTTCAGCTTTGAAATTTTAAAAAAATGAACTAAGTATTAACTTGCAAATACATTCTAGCCGAGTCAGTGTTTGATGTATTTTGAGTAACTATTTTCACCTTTTTTAACGTGACTAAATAAATAATAGTATTCCAAAGTCATTACTGGGATTTTTTTTATTTTTATGTAAGTTTGAAACTAAAACATATTTTTCAAAATAAACACACGACTTACTTCAGTTTCAAAAAAGTAAAACGCACCGATAAGCTACTGATAGCTCAAAAGCAATTTTTAGATACATCAATTTCCTTGTCGGCAAATATTTGCAATACACGTTGCATTTTTATTGAAATTTATTCGAAAGATAATGTGAAGTATAAAATAAAGAATAGCGTCAAACTGCAAAGTTATATTTGGATACACCCTTAAAATTGTGCAAATGTTCAAAGAACTCTATTGGGTATATTTTTTAGGGTTTTTAAAATTTGCCTTGGAAATAAACAACAAAAATCATGGGATGTGAGATTCTGGGAGCAGTTATTCCTTTAAAAATTACATGTGGGTATTGATTTTAGGTTTTCATAAAATAGTCTCTTAGTTGTTAAAGATTAAATCTTTTCAGTAAAAAGATCGCAGGAAAAAAAAATACTATACGATTTTTTTCCATGCACGTATTTTATGTAGTTTTTTTTTCATATAGAATTACGAGGATATAAGTATAATTTTTTTAATTGAAATATGATACAGTCTCTTTTGCTTTATCCTTATGGGAATAAATGCTCAAATAATAAGTTGGCGTAAAAAAATGTATCTTTGATGAAACACCACATTTTAATTTTAGCTTTAAAAATATTGTTTGGAATATGTATGTTGGTGTGAAAAATATACTGTTTTTGCACAGTAAAGATTTAATTATTGTATAGATAAAATGCAACTAAAAAATTGCTTAAACATTTAACTTGCTTTTTTTAATTTTTCGAGTATAGTAACAAGTTTAAAAGAAACTTATAATCAATTTTATATTTATCCTTTACATTTATTATTAAAATTCTTGACTCTAATTAAAAAAAATTGACAATAAATACTTGTAAAATAAGTATATTATACTTTTATTGTTCTTACAGATGAATTATTTGCAAATACGAAACGTTCATACAGTCACAACCAGAGTATAAGAAGTTTTCTTTTATTTACTTACCATCGCCATTGCATGTATTTTCATATACTACAAATTAACAAGGATTTTTTGAAACCCATGAAACAAATTGAATACAACTCTTAAAGTACATATTTCCTCATCATTGAGTTACGTTTAAATAATTACATCCAAAACATCTCATTTGTTTCTTAAATGAATAGTCTAGTTGCAAAACTTACATTCTCTAAAGATAACTAAGATATTGGGTCCAATCCATTGGCGACTATTGATAATAAAATCAGAAATTCAATTGGAAGAAGTCTCAAATGAATATATACGCCCTATACCTGGGCTATACTTTGAAGAATGTGGATTTTGTAACTAGATCCTTCAAATGTATTTTTCTCCTTTGACGTACGTTCTCAACAAATATTTAAATTGCCAATACAAGTGCAAACGTTGAAACTTTTGTAACGCTTCCCATTTAAATGTACATATAGCAAATTCGAATGCATTATTGTATTGAAATTTCCAGTCAAAACTCTTTCAAACGTAATTTCAGCATTTAAATAATATATTGCCGTACTCAGAAATTTGAGTATACTTCCATACTCTGTTTAGTTGTATTCAAATCAAAATATTCAAAAATGCTTTGTAGTACGCTCTGGAGAAACATACTAATATAGTATCACAGCTGGAAGTAGGATAACTTTAATTATCATGCACGGTTTAACGGTTAAAGCAAATATTTTCTCGCCGACAATATTCCTTAATGCTTCTGAAAAACCCCTTGAAAGTCGCGAAAGTATCATCTTAAGATGTTTGCATATTATAATGAGTTTGAAGAGTCAGCAGATTCTTTCAATAAAATCTTATCAAAAGGTTAATAGTAATGTTTATCAATTTTCCAATGTGAGCATTTCATTGTTTGGCTCAACAGCTATATTTATACGGCTGATATTAAAAATGTAGTTTGGATTTCATAAGGCGCAAGATTGGATTTCATAAGGCGAGAATTCAATAAGAAAGTACATCCGACTGAAAATTAGTATTTTGTTTTACTATCCTCCGAAACCTTAATAGGAATAAACTAAAGTAATAGGCAGATATTTCCCTTTAAAAGAATTTTTAAAGAAAACAACTTAAAATATTATTAAATATGTTGCTTATAATTTAGCGTTATTGTGCTTCTTTGAAGCCACTAAAAAATAAATCTATTGTTAAGTCTTTTAAAACTATTGCTTTCCTTTTGATTTTGGATACCGAATTTTCAGTTTTTTATTTCTTAAAATGCCTGGCTAATAAAAAAGTATTATTTATAGAATTAGAACCAAAACATTTCCAATGATAATTCGGTTCAAAATTACAAAATACATCAAAACAATTCACAATTCATGTTAGTATTTACGTGTATAAAAATCTTCTGCACATTAAAAAAAACCAAATATTAAGTTTTTACACTAAAATTTACTAAATGCGATAAATTTGAACACTTTTATTTAGCCAAAAAACTGTTTTACAAGTAAATTTATCTGATAAAAACACATAATTAAGCTTTGGTTTTAATCGATAGTTTTTATAGGAATCAGCAAGCAAGATAAGATTTTTTGTGGTATTTTTTTAATCTGTTCAATATTTAAAATAAAACTATTTTTCCAATTTGATAGGATGTTATTAGCAAAATATTACAAAGTTACTTTTTAAAATGACTAAAATAATCAAAGTTAACTAAAATTGAATTAATTCTGTATTTTTTCAAAGGTAATCATTTTTTAGGTTTTCTCAAATAATCATGAAAGGTAAAATTCCTAGCGGTATTTCTTATCAACGTAAATAATTAGATTAGTGAATGATTTTACTGTAAAATTAATATACTTGTACAATAAAAATATTTATTCGAAACATTTTTCTAATAACGCACAAATATTTTAGAAAAATTATTCAGTTATTTAATGTTCCATCTTTAAACTATTGAATATAAATTTTTATTCTATGGAAACTTTTGGACAAATTCTTAAGGGCTAAATAGTAGCACATTAAAAATTGCACATGTTCATGAATAACAAACGGTATAACATATTTTTAAATTTAAAATGTTTATCTGCAAAACACAAAGTAGTTAGTATTCCTTGATTTTCTTATTATAAAATTGAAAAATTTTGAATTACATGTTTTGGCAATTATTATAAAACCTCAATTAGCAGTACAATACCTTATTTTGAAGTTTATTAAATTACTATAATGATGCCGCGTGTACTTAATCGTATTGCCAAATAAAAAAAATCAAATGAATTCTATGGTATATTTCCATTCACTATGTTTCACAATGCAATAAAAAAGTTAATCAATTATGCTTTAGAGAAATAAATTAAAACTCAAGACTTTAACTCTATTCTTAGCTATAAAAGCTTAAATATTAAGTTTATTAATAAAAACTTTTATAATATCTGCCTTATTTTATGTTTCATACGTTGTAACATAAGTTGGACCAGCTTTCTAACTGAACAACTGCCCTTTCAAACCAAGGTACAAAACTATATATTAACTGGTTTGAAGACAGAAGCAAACTTTTATATAAGCTCTGGTGAACGCTATAAGATTATTTTGCTGTCGTCACAAATGGTTTATTCCATGAATCAACTGTTTTCTACCACCTCAGGGCCACAGCTGCTGCAGCAGAATGACGATTTATTGATCTCCACACAGAAACCAATTCTAGGTACACTCTGTTCAGTAGTAGAAAAAGGACCGATGTTTAATGTCTTAGTATTGGGCAACGGATCTTTTTCTGGGTATGCTACAACAGTATATGCGTGAATGTAAGGTTACCCTGGAATGGTTTAACCACAAATACCGTAGAAAAAAGTATCATTGGAATGTGCTTCAAGGTTCCTTTTTCAATTTTATGCATAAGAATCTGTAAAAAAGAATTGTAAACTAGTCTTTGAATTCTGCTTCTAACGGCCGCATTCACAAGTTTTAGTAACCCGGAGGATTCTCCATATAGTATATATCAGTGGGATTTGTTAAATTCCTTAGCAAAGTGCGTTTTATGCCAAAACTGAGAAACAGCTCCTCGGGATATCCCATCATTTTCAATCGATAGGAGGAGAGGATATTTCTGAGATTCGTTCAAAGCAAACATTGTCGATCTGTTATGTGTCCATATTATTTGTGTTTATAATTATTAACTAATATTTAAATCTATTTTTATAGTTTGAACCAGTATTTTGAAGTACACTCTTAAAACAAAAGAGCGATTTTAATTCAGTCTGAGTAAATTTTCACTCCTTTTAGTGTCGAAAATGCACTTCCCTGAAAGGAATGGATTTCACTCCTCTGTTTTGCTAAACCTCCAACAGGATTTCCACCACAGTCCGTTACGCTTTGAAATCTGAACTGCGGACAAGTGGTGCAGATGACACCAGAGCTTTTAAACAATGAAAATTCGAGCTATTTTAAAAATACAAAGTTAGGTGCTGTAAAGAGTTAGGTGTATGTACGCTGTATCAAATATATTTTCTTCGAATAAATATCATCCCTACACCATTAAAACACACGAGCGATTTTTACTCAGTCTGAATTAATTTTCACTCATTTTCAGCGTCGAAAATACACTTCTCCTATAGGAAAGAATTTCACTCTTTTGTTTTAGGAGTGTATAATTACAAGGTAAGCTTCCAGTTGCTCATCATTCAAAAAACACAGAAAACAAACAAAACACTAAAAATTATTCAAAATTAAACAGATAAGAGCAAATTCAAGACTTTTCTAAATTAGTCAAACTACTTCCCAAAATAATTCCTAAAGAAATTGATTTCAACCAAGAAATTGATTTCAAACCAAGCAGATTAAAAATTTGTCCAAGTCTGGCAATTCAAAACAGGCCGTTCAGAAATCCACGTGTCTCCTTTCAGCCAATGACATGTTGTTTTGTTACAAAAATCGAGAAGATTACGAGAGGAGAAACTAAGGCGAGTCTCGGTGGAATCTCGTGTTTTATTTGTGAATACTGGTTTTACACTGTCTCTTGAGTTGTCTCCGATCCGCGGGATTCGTGTTTGAGGACCTATCTCTACTTGACTCGAACTTGCGAATACGGCCGTAAGGCTGATCGTTTTCTGAACAGCTTCCGCGGCTTTGTTCAGCTTTTTATTCTTATGGATGACAAAATTGTAACTTCCATTTGTAATACAATTGTTGCTTGTACTTTTATGAAAGTTATAATTATCTTTTACTCAAATTTAATTGACTTTGTTTGAATTCACAACTATGTTTTCACTTTTGCAGCACCATCAAAGTGCTGTTGTGCAAAGTGTTAATGTTGAGGACGATAAAAGAATTTAAATATGTCTGCTAAAGGGACTATCGTATATCGCACCGTACGCGGAAAAGAGACCCATCGCCAAAAAGCTAGTTTTTCAGAAAAATAGTCTGAATTATATTTTTCCATTGCATTCCATTATCGAAAAAATAAGGATCAGCTGTGTGCCATATGTTCTACTATCGATTTAAGATTTGCTCTAATCTCTATATATTTCAATTTTTAATGTTTTAACTCGAAAAGTCATATTTTTCCGATAGGTTACTTTTCCGCGTATGGTGCGATATTAACTCTAAACGTGGTTGTTCAAAAACGCAATTCTATTACAAAGGCTCCAAACACTTTCAAACCCCGTCATTTAACCAGTGCTTTAAAAAATGATTTTTTATTAGATGCGTAAAAGCTCAGTAAAAAGTGTCAAAATTTGCAACCCAAAACTGAAGTAAAGTTACAATACATGGAATTGTCGAAGATCAAACTTTATTGTTATTTGTGATTTATAGAAAATGTGAACTAGATCTAATTAGGATTTCATAGTTGGTTGAGTTTTTAACAAAGTATTTATTTAATATATTCTCCCTGAAGTTAGTAAGTTAGTATAAAAGTTCTTTATCATTTTTTCAAACCAACACTATAATATTTCGTTTGAAAAGATATAAAAATAATATCGTTACACACTGTGACGATTCTTTGATACTTTTATACCAGTTGATCGAATTCCGAAATGGGTTTTTAAGTTCGATTATTTCAATTTGAGCCTTAGGATCTTGGGTTTTTTTTTATCGATATATTTTCTTATGATGTTTTTATAGATTTATATCTTGAGTTTTGAATGAAATGGTATACACAGTTTGATAAATCGAATTGCACACACAAAAATAACGGATGTAGTTTTAAATGTGGATATTAAATCATTTATGTTTGCTTCCTGTAAATGTATTATTGTTATTTTTAAAAATATATATATGCAATTCTGTTTTAACAAAGACATCATATGTCATTAAACCTAGTTTTCGATTAAATCGGAATGTATTTTTTTTATCTAAAACATCTGCAAAACTTGAACTGAATTTCCATATTACATCAACATGAATGTATACAGGGTGTTTCAAAATTGACCGGAATAGGAATTGATGCAATTCCGAAATATTGAGCCGGCCCCTCCGAAAAATAGTAAAAAGCCAATTGATCACGCGTTTTGGTCGTGGTTGCATACTTGAACTAGGGCAGCACGAGAATGCGTTGACGAAGGGATGCATTTGTTTTGAGTTTGGTTTGGTTGAATCGACATATTGCCTAGTAATTTTACAATTTGCAGATTTTGTTACATCACAGTTTCTAAAACTACTAAACATGATTAGTAACTACGAAAATGGAATTTTTGTGTTTGGATTTCGATTGAAATAATTTGGTGTTTTTCAAATTCGAGCTGGATGTTTGAAAATTGGAAGGAGCTAAACGTTTTGCGATAGAAATGTACAGTTTGTCGAAATGTGCATGTGTTGGGACCAAATAGTTCTATAGTAGGGTAGAGACTGAACCTACCAACCGCACCTTCTACCAACACGGAGACAATTTAGGGTGTCATGTGGGGATCGATGGCCGAGTGGTTTGGATCGCAGGCCATAACGCTAGCAGTCCGCGCGCTGTAATGGGTGCGGGTTCAATTCCCGCCTTTGCACTGGGTGTACTTCCTTTCTCTGTCAGTAAAAAAATCCTTCTGTGGCTGTCTTACTTGACGAAATCTTATAAGCGGGTCTCTGATCATGCACACACACCGGAATATACAGGGTGGTTATAAAATAACGCTCGCTATTCGGAGTGGTCTGTAGCTTGGATGAATAGTCCAAATGCTTCAAAATTTGAGACACTTACTAATCAAGAAGGGGGGAAAAAGAATGGAATCATAAAAAAGATAGAATCTTAAAAAATAATCACAAAAAAGAATAATCATACAAAACAAACTTGTCTCTTGACCAGGGTTCTAAGTTACGAGGCGTCGTCAATTATGGCCAATTATGGCCAACACAGCTAATTACGCCTCGTAATTTAGAACCCTGGTCAAGAGACGAGTTTCTTTTTTTCGATAAAGAATGGAATAATAAAACGAAATTCGTCTCTTGACCAAGGTACTAATTTACGCGGCGTAGCCAATTATGACTAATTACGGCCAACACATCCAATTACGCCTCGTAATTTAGAACCCTGGTCAAGAGACGAGTTTAGTTTGTTTTTTATGATTCCATTCTTTCCCCCCTTCTTGATTAGTAAGTGTCTCAAAGTCTTCTGCTAAAAGTTCTACATTCTTGTGTAGCACAAGTGCAAGATTTCATGCACGACCGAATGGGCGGCCAATTAGTTAGCCGTTTTTCATTGGCGGGGGCCGGGTAAGTATTTAGGAATTGCGTCCTATACTATTCCGGTCAATTTTGGAACACCCTGTATGTATCTAATGTATTTGTACGATACAACTCAATGCCTCCTAGATTTCAATACAAATTTTCGGGATCCATATATTTAAATAGAAATTATTCACGTAATGCAGTTAAGATTTTTGAAAGTATTAAATGCTTCTGAATCGTTAATTATTTTTAATTTATATAAATAAAATTAAACTTACACTCTTAAAACTAACGAGTGAATTTAACTCAGTCCGAGTCAAATTTCGCCCTTTTCAGTGTCGAAAATGCACTTATCCTATTGGAGTGGATTTCACTCTTTTATTTAGTTAAAACTCCGACTGGATCACTCTAAACGAGTGATTATAACTCAGTTTGAGTTAATTTTCACTCCTTTCCAGAGTCGAAAATGCACTTCTCCTATATGAGTGGATTTCACTCTTTTGTTTTAAGAGTGTATGTCTTGGAATATTACATAAATGTGAAACCGAATTCCCAAATAACAAAATAGGGGTTCCCCAAAATGTATGGGTAAGGGATTCGTGATGTCAGAGAACTGTCGAAAACTATAAAGGCTTTGATATACTTTTATATGACGTTTTATTTCTTCCTCCGTGTCATTTCGATTTTTGACAGTTTTCGTTTTTTTATTGGAATGTATCCATTTGGGCTTTTGCAGCCCAAAGATTTAGTATTTCCATTTCAGGGCGGCATTCTATTTTCTGTTGGAGACATTTTTATGCAACAAAAAGCGAGGAACACTTCAATTCCACAAAAGTTGTTCACTGGAAATAAGTTCCTTTGTATCGCTGAAAATGCAAAGTTAAAATATGGAAACATAAAATCCAGAAATGGCAATAAACATTTCCCATATTACTAATTCTTTGTTAATGTATTTGTAAGATGTACACTCTTTCAACAAAATAGTGATTTTAACTCAGTCTGAGTTAATTTTCACTTTTCCTGTGTCGAAAATGCACTTCTCCTACGGGAGTGGATCCTTTGTATGTTGAATCTGCAACAAGATCACTCCAAACGAGTAATTTTAACACAGTCTGAGTTAATATTCACTCCTTTCCTGTGTCGAAAATGCACTTCTCCTACATTAGTGGATTTCACTCATTTGTTTTAAGAGTGTATCTTGTTTTGTTTACATTGCATTTGGATTGACGAAGACAATACAGAAAATTATATTAAAAATTACTTTAAAAAATCACTTTTTACTAATGGATGACAGTTTTATTACACTGTATACGATAAAAGCGACGTGGCAAATTAGAATTGTTGCGTAAAGAATTCTAAGAGACATGCTATACGTTAGTTTAATAAAATAATCTATGTCATAAATCAGCCTATAATATTTATTGTTATTTTTTAGTTTCTGGCATTCGATTTTTTAAGAATTATTTTATTGTGATTATTTTTAGTGCTATTTTTAAATATTAGGAGATTAATATTGCAGTATAGAGAATAACTATGTAGATTAATAATAATAAATGTTTTAATGTTTTCAAAAGATTAGACGGGATACTAGCTATAATACTATCATAATAATTGTAACTGTTCATTATATAAAACTTAACTTATACTGACCCTTATACAACTTTGAGACTATCATAATCTTCAAATAAATGTCTTAATTTATTCAGCATATAATTATTTGAGACTTAACTCTGACAAATTGATGGAGTGTATAGTTCCGCAGCGTAAAATATGTCACTCGCACTGCTAATTTGATTGATAAGACATGATCTGTCTCTAGTAAGCTTGTCCCAATCATAAAATGACCAATTGGTGTATCATTTGTTTAAAATTATGCTTTTTAACATATCCTTTTAAGACCAGAGCAAAATCCTTATGTATATTCTTAGATAATATAAACATACTTTTCATACAAATATGAGCTGAAAAGTGTGTTTTGCAAAGTAATTTGTACACTCTTAAAACAAAAGAGTGAAATCCACTCCAGTTGGAGAAGTGCATTTTCGACACTGGAAAGGATTGAATATTAACTCAGACTGAGTTAAAACCACTCGTTTGGAGTGATCCTGTCGGAGGCTTAACACACAAAGAATCCACTCCTTCCGGGTAAGTGCATTTTCCAGACTGGAGGAGTGAAATTAACTCAGACTGAGTTAAAATCGCTCGTTCGTTTTAAGAGTGTAAAAAATTACGTTTAATAGTTACTGAGACTGCGCAATGGTTAGGGTGCTAGCCTTTAGTGCTACTGGGTTCGGACTCGAAGCCCGGTAAGGCATGGATATTTGTGTTTGTCAATAAATGCTGTTATTTGTCTATGTGTTGGTGTCGTCCTTCTTTGGGTGTTTCTTGTGACTGTTTCTTCTGGCGAGCGGGGTAACGGGCTATAAAACCTATACTTTTCCCTTCTAGAGGGCGCACTCACTGTCATTTGTCATACTGAGAGACTCGCCTTAAGCTCTAAAAATTCATATTTTTAGTGCTATAAATGCGAAAAGGGCTGTATCACTTACTTGTAATTAACAGGTTATTTTAACATTGTTTTTAATGCAAAATGCATTTAAAATTAACTACTAAAAGAACTTTTTGAAAAGTTTAAATAAAGAGCTAGTTTTAAGTTATTTTTGGAGAACTCTAATATTGTATTGACCCTCGTTCAATTCCATTTATTTTTTATAGAAATAGATGACTGATACCTTCAATCAAGGGCGGAAAACTGATTTCCGGATCTTCTTCTATAGGACCAGGTCAATTTCGAAACTTATTAACATGTGAATTGTTAGTGGGGAGGTTTTAAAAAATGATCACAAATGGGGAAGCCAGGTTACAAGAGGATATACTTTTCACAATAAATCTGTCCACATAAAAGATGCATTCTGTTTTAAGATACATTCACATTTGTAGTACTAATTATTTTGCACAATAATTTATTACTGAGATAAAGATTAACAATAAATTATATTTTATAACTTTGTTTAATTTACAATATATAAAAATTATTATCAACGTGAGCACCAAAATGCATAATTAAAGAACCACTGAAGGAGAAAATTTAGCAAAAAGTGTGGGTTAAATAGAAAAAGTATCGAACTATAAAATGAATTATTTGTGAATTTCATTAGATAGTGGGTGCAAAAAAGATATTTTGTTGAAGTTAGATAATGGCATATCCCGAATTCAACGCGTGATGTTAATTGCAAAAGATTCTTTAAAAAAGTCATCTTTTTCTAGCTGACCTTCCCCTTGTTTAAAGTTAATTACAGCCAAAACTTGGGGTAAAAATGAAAATGAATTTCATTTCAACGGGAAAATTGAGAGTTTTTCTGATAGCAACTCTGGCACTAATGGAAAAGGAATGGCGAATTTAAAGATTTTTATTATTTTTATTTTTTATAATAGACTCTTTAATTTTAAAACATATGAAATGAAGATTCATATGTAATGAAGATTAATGCCATACAATTACTCCATGATCGCTATTATTTTAAGTACCTACTTTTAATCGAAAAGAAAAATGCAATTTTCCAATAATTCATTGTAATTGTCTATTAAACGAAAATAAATTTCCACAAAAATGTAAAAATTCGCTTTCTAAAATATATTAAAAGAAAAGTTATAAAATATTTCAGAAACTAACTTATGAAGGCAATATTTATACAGAAAGTCTCGAAAGTGGTCCTTTGTGGAAATTTCCTGTGTCACAATCTTGTAGTTCAAAGATGCATCACAAGTTTGAAGTCATTTTTCAAAACGAAATAATTCCACCCATTGGCCTTTCAACGTTACTGACACACCATTATAAATTACTATTGATCCACATAGAGGGATATCTGAAAAAACTCAACACTACTTTTAAATTTCCTCGATGCTTTTAAAAATGCAAATATTTTGTGAAATGTTCAAAGAATGCGGAGAACTAATAGTTGTATTTCATCATCCCTAAATAAGTTTTCAAGAAAGAGTTAAAGTGCTTTTTAGTGTTGCCTTAAATTTTGATTCATGTTTTTGATGTAATGTTGATGTTTTATAGTTGAATGCGATTGATAGATACTTGCTAGATATGCTAATGTTTCTGTGAGATCTTCCGAGAGTTGATTATTAAGTGGCAGATAATATAAATTTCTATGTCACTGGTCAGTTGTAGACATAAGCGTAAATGGCATATTTTACCAGTAGGGGAAGGTGGGTTACCTCGGACCTATTTTGACTTTTCAATTTTTATTTTCTTAATTGCTTGCAAAAAGTGAATAAAAATATTTTTACTGAATACTTTATGTTGTTATATACAACATATATTTATTTTAACGTGTTATTTAAATGATTTCAACTATTAAAAAAATAAATACAGAAAATTGTAATTAGGACCAAGGTACACCACCGGCGATGTACCTTGGTCCAACCGGTAGTGTACCTTTCCAATTATTAATAGGTATAGAGACCCGATTTACAGTCCGAAAACCAATATTTAAAAGCCACATAAAATTCAAAAATACATTTTACAACCTACTCTTATTTCTAGCCAAGATTGTAGTAATTGGTTATGTTAGGTCAATTGGCTCAGTAAGGGGTTTTATTGCCTTAGTTTTTTTAGTGCCCTTTTGGCTTTTTCAGCTGCAATGCAATCTTTCTCGGGTGTATTCGTTAAAATGCAGCATAAAATTAAACTGTTATTTCATGCCAGAGAAAAACATTTGGCTATCTTCCTGTCTTAAATTTGAAAAAAAAAACTCAAATATTTCCCCCTATGTTTATTCAACTAGGCCTAAACGTAAAAAGGATGTTCTGCTTAGATATTTATTATAAAAAATATCTTTTTAGATGAGCATGCAATAATTATTTTCTATATTATATCAATATGGTAAAAATTTATAGGCTTCCATAAATCTAAATAATTAACTACAAAAAAATTCTTTATCACATCATATCAAAATTTCTTACAAATTTCCATTTTTCTAGATTTTACAAATCAGGGTTGCATATTAATAGCTTAAAATACTTAATTTTTCAAAGGAAAGAATTTACTTGAATTTTAAAAAAGGTTTTCAACAATCTGAAGCACATAAGACCTATAGTAGTGTACCTTGGACCAGTCCAAGGTACACCACTTGTATTAGGTTCGAGGTACACCACTTGGATATTAAAAACAAAATAGTTAATCACCAAGTTAAGGTTAGACTTAACTTAATTTCAAGCACACTGTTTTATAGCTAAAACTTTGCTTTATATTGCATAACCATCGTTTCTGAATAAATACTACATGTTTGAGTATAAAATTACACTAAAGAATCTGACAAAAATTTACTTTTGAACTGTGAATTTAGTTTTTCGAAACCTCTTTAATAAATTGACCTTTTAAACAAACAGATAGAACTTCACTGAGATCCCTGGTAGCAAATACTTTAACTGCATGTGGTGTTGTTTCAATATCTAAGCTAATCGAGCTAGAATCAGCATAGGTTCGAGGTACACATACGTCCAAGGTACACCACTTACCCCTATAATTACACACTTATTCTTATAACATTATAACTAATATTATTAAATTAAAAATCTTATTTTTAAATTTGCTATGAAATTAAATCTCTTTAGTATACTTGTAACTAAAAAGCTAATGAATTTATACAAAATCGTATTTTTTTACAAATTTTTTAAGGAAAACTCTAATACTATAATTTAATAAATAATAAAAATATTTCAATGTTTTCCACCATTTTTCCATAGAAAAATTAACTTTTCAATAATTTTTTTAAAATAAATGTGATGTTAAAGTTGATTTAAATTTCTTTCAAGTTTAATGGTGCCTTAGGGTACAGCCTAGTCGTCCATCATAAAGCTACTAGCTTTTTATAGAAGGCGGACTAAGTGTCCGTGTCAAATAATAGAAGTGCCCTCGCTGTTATCGCTTTGTTGAATCTGTCGATATACTAGCATGCATTTATTGTACACGACATACATAGGGGTTTGGAATTGTTTGTGGGATTAGCATCACTACGGTCAATAGGATATTGGAAGTTATTCTGATTAGCAGTTAATCTAATTAACTTTGTTGTGGTGGAGATGCATACTCTCATATCATTTTTCGAGTTATGTTGAACCTGTTAAAAAAACTTCGTTTTTGAAAAAACCTACAACGGTCGAAACGTTGACCACATGTTAGAGATACACATTAAACATTTTTCTACCTTTTTGTTTCGGTGTTGTTTGTTTTTGTATAAGAGCGCTAAGGTCCTTTTTTTAACGACACATACTTAAAGTATTTTATAGACAGGAGAGAAGGGTATTAAAAACAAATTAACAATATAAAAAAACGTTCCAGTGTGCTTCTTTATCCCCTTATTATGTATGAACGCATTCGAGATGGAATGTTATTTTTTTATTACATAAACATATGAAGAGTACAAGGGACGAGCCGCTTTATTTCGTAGAAGGCTTTCCTTAATAGCCTCTTTGGGCATGATAGCGAAATAATCGCCTTAACTAAAAAATAAAGAAACCGGTTACTCACTTTGTTTATCTTTCGCGACAACCCAGATTCAAGCCAGAGATCAGGGGAACGAGTCACGGCCTAGTCCGCGAATGAAGAACCAAAGGAAAAACCGGTTCCCGGTCGCCAATGTCCGCCAAGCTAACACAATTACGGAAAGACTCTAAAGAAATCAAGCTGTTCTTCCCCTGTACTCTTCATATGAAATTGCGAGGCATTGTGACAGGGTATGATAGCGTATCATCTGCTATGAGTAACATGAGGTTTTTTTTAACCTATGTATATATCGCACTGTACGCAGAAAAGTGACCTATAGCACAAATATGACTTTTCGAGTAGTTAAAGCTATAATATTCAAAATTTAAATACCTAGCGAATAAAGCACAAATTAAATGAATTGGTTGAATAGTTGGAATGCAGTAAGAAAATAGTTTTTTTCGGTCATGCAATGCAATGGAAAAAATTAACTTCTGACGATTTTTCGAAAAAACTAGTATTTTTGCGATAGGTCTCTTTTCCGCGTACAGTGCGATTTAAAAATAGATTGCATAATAAAGTATTTGATATTGTAAGACTTCTCCACGTCTTTTTTTAAATTATATATATTTCAAACTTAAAAATGATATTGGTAAATTAAATGTATAGTTATGTTGTTTGCTATTATTTTAAAACAATGAATGAACTTTAATTTTTTTCGTATATTTTTATCTATTTGTAATTTTTAAATAATCAATCAACTAAAAGTTTAATCAATCACATAACTGCCTTTATATTTTTTAAAATTAAATCTGTATAGTAATAATTCAAATACAATTAGTATGAATAGCAAGATATATTTAATTTCAGATAGTTAAGGTTACGAAATCCAAATGAGCAATTATTCTAATTATCTGAATAAATACATTATATTAGAAGATTAAAGCGAGTTCTTGGTAGTACATTTCATTCACTATCCTATTATATATAATTATATCCATAACCCAATGTATAATAATGTTTACTCAAAGGTTCCGGCAATCACGCCCCGTCATATGTATGAAACTGCAAAATGACAGTGCTGGCATGCAAAATCTGACATGACATCCCATGCATATACGTCTATTAGCTATAGCCCTAATTGCCATACACGTCTGTTAACTCCTATCTCTAATGGGTACATTTAAATTAGGTGTAATATTACGCTCGTTGAGTGACAAGATGGCTTTGCGAATGCCTATATTAAATAGATAATATTACAGTAAGGGATTATGAAGATTTAATTGTGAAGGGGAAGCCTTCGTTTTAAGAGATTTTGTTTAAGCCTTAGTAAGGTCTTGTATACAACCAGGAAGTGTTTTTTAATCAAGTTTACAGTAAAGTTATTTATGTAAAGTTGTCAGATTTATGCATGTATCTAAGAGGGTGAGCAATGACACAGCTATATTTCCAAGTTTACCTAACAGATATTTATATAAATGCATGGCATATATATAGATATTCTAACTATTTATGGCAACTTCTTATTTTTCTTTACAAATACACGAATGCATAATTTTGGCAATTTCAATTAGTGAATCTAAGTATAAAAAATCTTATTAAATTTTACTAGCCACTTATGGCTCTGAATTACAAAAGTAGGGAGGTAGTAGTTTTAAGAAAATACGTTACACCTTTGACACTAGTCTACGTAATTATATTTTCACTTTCTGCAATAGGATTTGTAAAGATATGTGGGCTCAAAATTTCAGTATCAAATGATAACACAATATACAGATGTTTACAAAAAATTATTTTATTAGTAATTCTACATAAAATATATGAAAATTACAATTTTTATTTAAAATATTTTAGTGCAAAATGCAGTTCCACTATTTTTGAAGTTTGTTATGTCTTTATAAATTATTGTTCATGCAATCGTGTAGAAACCCTTGAAACGAATTTTTAATCACAAAATGGCTTCTTTATTTCTTTTTAGTCAATATAACTTCGAAAAATATTTATTTCAAAGTTTGTTCGTTCAAATGTATCCAAATCATTTATATATTAAAAGTGTTCATTCGTATGTAGAAGTAAAAATTCATTTTTGAGTCACTTTAGAAATTTTAATAAAGTTACCAAAAGATTTGAGTTATCCTATGTACTAAATCTTAATTAAAAAATTTATAATCAAATGTAACTAACCATTTAACAATGATCTCTCTTTCTTGATTATTGATGTTTCCTAGCTTAAAGAGTCTAATGAAACTTACCCAAATTAACAATAGATTTACCAAACTAATTTTTTGTCATCTGTTAACCAATGAATTCGTTTATAAACATTTTATGTTGGGAAAATAAACTACGTAATTACAGTTTACTAATTTATTGATTATCTACAATTTTAATTGAAACTATTATAAAATGTATTTATACGTATGTTTTAAGTGATTTATTTTATTAACTTACCTTATAAAGTGAGTATCACCTACATACAAATATATTCGATATTCTAGATTCATACAAACCTAAAAATGTGTCATATGTATTTTAACCATAGTCACTGCCATCAAAATATTTTCAGATTTATTTTAAATAATTGTTTAGGGTCAATATTTTTAGAATGTTTATTTTTGCACCATTAAACAAATTTTTTATAATTCAATGAAAGACATAACAACCTTAAAGAATAGTGTAAATCACCAAAACTATTAATTCTAATTTTCTTTTTAGTTTAAAAAAATTAAAATTATATAGATCATATAAAAGTTCTGAGTTAAATGTAAATAACTATTGTATCACAATTGAAAGTAACTAGAAAGTTACAAAAAACCTATTTCCTAAAAGTTGTGGTATATTATTGAAAGTGAAAGATACTATGCAGTTAATTGACATCTATGATAACAACTAAACAAAATATACAATTAATAAAAACAATTATTTAATAAAACAATTATTAAAAACAACAATTATGATTAAAATTGGTCAATGAGAAAATTAAATATTTTTTTATTACTCTTAACCATACATTTTAAGTATTATAGCTTAACAATACACCCATGCTATAAATCTTTTTACTGACTTCCTACATACGTTGACTTTCTTGAACAGTATATATATGTAACTGGATATCTTTAGATTTTTTTCAACGGTTCTAGTTGAACAGCAGCTGAAATCTTTCGTGGTTGCTTTTTTTCTTGACTTTTTTTGGAATTTTCTTTTCTCCCTCTTCAGAGTTTGGATTCCATTTCATTTGTTATGGTGTTTTTATTTATTTATGGAGTTGTTTTTGCGTTTCTGGATCAGATCCTTCAGTAGTTTGAGTGGAAGGTAAGATGTATCTTTCAAATATTTTCCCTGTGTACTTAACGACACGGATGCTTTCATACAAAGAGCATTTTTCAATGTAAATGTGCAACTTTTTAAACCATTGTTTCTTTATAAATCTTAGGGTTTATTCAAAATTCTTTGACTGTTCAATTCGACGATACTTTTTCTCAATGCAGGCAATGATATTGAAGAAAACATTAGTGCCTCTTAAGGACAATACGCATAATTTTATACAGATATTCCATGTCTCTGATTGCAAATATATCACAAAAATAAGTTATTAATTATAAGTATATTATTATTTAAATTAATTATATTTAATGAAATAATCATTACATTTTAAAATATTTAAAAACCACATACGTAAGACTTCATTTAAAACATGAATTTTTAGCCTTTCTCGCTACTAAGTGAATTCAATTGGAAAAGCTTCATTTTATTTGTACTTTTAACAATGACAACTCGCCAATTTGCATCCAGAATTTTAAACAAACACCATACTGTGAAAATTATTTTACTTGAGCCATAAACAATTCATTAAAATTAGCTTCCGAAGTGAAAACCATTTTTCTTTTTGGCTTTAGAGACCATCTGCAGTAAAGATTTTTTTTTATCAGTGACATAATCTCTTTATGTATACCAAGATTACTTCTCGCAATCACCCCTGATTATTTTCAAAACACAACATCTATATTCAAAGTCTTTCGAATACTTTACTTTGCATAATAGTCCTCAAAGTTATCTCGTCCACAGAGTGAATCCCCGGTCCTGAATACATTAAAAGTAATTACCCCACAAGAAAGACCCATTTTTTAACACAAGTATAAAAAGTTAGTAAACTCGGAATTTTAATTTGTCTCCTTTAACACCGTTAGGAACAGGAAGCAGCAGCTACTTGCACACTTTACATATCTCAAATTTGGTTTAACATAGTTGTAACCTAACACATGGGTCTGAGTAATAAGGGGTACATCTGTATAGCTTTCTCTCCTCTCATGTAAATAGACCGGGTTCTACTGCTTAAAGCCGATTCCCAAGAGGCTTCAAATATTCTTTGCCAGAAGATATGTGTCACTAAACAGAAACTTAAAAGACTCATTAAAAACTCCTTAGTAAATACCCATATCTTAAATAAAGCCTTTTTCTCAGTAGCACCTAGATTTTTAAATATAATTAAAAAAATAATCACATAAAATTTAGGTTTATGATTTTCTTCATGACGAAATCTAATATGAAATTCAAAAGTTGCAACAATTTACTATATGCCGTCAATATTAAATTTTTCTTCAATACATACTGAAGATTTATTTTGCAAGTAGTGAAAAGAGGGCAACGCTAAGGCTGAAGTTGTTGTTTTTCCAAACCAACACAGCAATATTTCTGAAGCAACCTTTGTAATCAGCAGCAAGGATCGTAAGGCTTCACCCCAAATGGTTTAAGCAAATAAGTGCATAAGAAAACGGTCTCATCTACTCTCATTATGTAAATTGAGGCAACGCCGCCTTCCGTTTTCAAAAGAGAGGAAGGGGGGCTAAGACACTTTTTTCGATTAATCAAAGAAAAAACGAAAAAGAAGAAAGTTCTCAAAATATCTGGAATTAATAGTTAGGAGACTTTACCAAGTTCAAGAATGTAAAAATGCGGGGGTGAGGAGTTGAATGGAGTTTTAATTCATTTATCGTATAAAAAATGATTGGAAGTTTTCTTTATTAAAAATAAGGTGTGATATTTTAATAAGGCTTTTTTACGGCTTCATTGGATCCTAATAAGCAATGTTAGTTTTTTTACGGACGAATTTCCTAGAACGTTGATGAGTACAGTTAGGAATTCAGTTAAGAAAGAAATGTATTTTTTAATATTATTTTTTTATTTCGTGTGATGATAAGTTTTAATTTGAAGGGAGTATATTATTTTAAAGATAGAAAATTTTTGGAAATTTAGATTTAAGAACTAATTATAATGTTAAACTGTAATAAAAATAATTTATCTTCCAAAAACTATTTTTAAGTAATAATTCACTCTGTCAAAAGCTGATTCTTTGATAAAATTCAAATATCTATTCATATAGTCAAACATCCCTAAGTTCATTTCTAAATATTAAAAATATATATTATAAAGTTACTAAAAATATATATAATGAACTTCTTATTGCATCATAGGAGTCTTATTTACCAGACATAATCGAAACTTATAATTTAATCTTTTTTATCCATCATCTTTATAAAATTATAAATAATAAACTATTTAGAATATAGATAATAAACTATTTAGCTTATAAAACATGAACACAAATATTTTTTTCTCCATTATTTTATATTTCCCAAAACTTTTTTGTTGCTACTAAGCTAACAACATTCTTTTTATTTTAAATATTTCGTAAAGGTTTTTAGTTCTGAATTGACTTAAAGCTCATCCCTCAAGCAAAAATATTTTCAATAAATCAACCATCCGGTCATGTAAATTATTTTAAATATTTAGCATCTAATTGAAAATTCCTATCAATGAATAACCAATAATACAATAAAAATAAACATTAATGAACTAAGCAATAAATCAACGTCGTTTAAACATAATACAAAATGTATCCAAAACCATTAAAATCATTTAAGAAATATCTTCTTAATTGTCATAAAATTAAAAAAAATAATAATAATAAACAACCTTGAAATTCCATTCTAGATACTGTAATGAATACTTTGCATTAAGTTGATTTTAAAAACAAATCCTAACAATTACATCATTAACTTTTTTATGCCGTTACAACAATCCCTCTCGTTATTTAATCATTCAAGTGGTTTAACTTAAACCCTTTTTAGCCTTTGCAAGAAAATAATTAGTGTCAATTTTTTCAAAGTCGTATTATTTCCAACAAACAATTAATCTAAGATAAATGTCCTAAACATTTGAATTCTGGTTTGAACTTTTTATCCAAACAAATGCAAAAGGCATTTAGCTTTTAGAATAAAAAAATATATTGTGAGTTCTACAAATCTTGCTTTTAAAGATGCGTTGAAAACGGTTAAAAGTGTAATATACTTTTATTTCTGCAAAGAACATAACATTTAAAGTGTTAGACACGACGAACCTTTGAAATATACTAAAAGCACATGAAAACTCAATTTTAGCGAGCCGCATTCGCCGATGTTTAGAGAAGTACTAAAAAATATAGCATTACATGATTTCTAGCAGAAAAGGCTAGCTAAATATAAAGTTTGTGGAACATTTTCACCAAGGTACTAGACAAATGGATTTAGAAAACGTTTAAGAAGAAGTGGGAACTTTCGTGATGCTTATCATTTTAAACTTTCCCAAAACTAAAAAAATATTTTCGTTAATAGCAGCTTTAAGGTGTGGATTTTTTAGATGTAAGCGTGCAGAAAATAAAATAAGACAACGCTCTAAGATATCAATGGTCCGCCATGTTTTCCAGGCTTCGTAAGAAAAGAAATAATACCTATTTTTATCCCAGGCTATATTCACTTCTCTTCAAAAGATGGAATCGACGCAATTTTACAGGTGAGAAGGAAATGGTGAAAAAGCAAAAAAAAAAATTGCTGACTGAATCAGAAAATTTAAGCAGAATGCTCTGCACTCGTCGCATTTCAAAATCGTCCTTTTTGTCAACTCGTATTTCGAGAAAACGATTTTATGTTCCTGAATGGGAGTGGGAGAAAAGTAAGAGTAAGAAAATTCAGCTCAAATTTCATTTTGAAACTCATCAAAGAAGAAATACAGTCCTTGAGTGGCTTCTTCATAGCCCTATAAGTTTTATTTTTTATTTTTGTGAGACGGAGTTTTTTTTTAGAAACGAAAGCACAGTTGTTAACAGATGAACTAATTTCTAAAGAGATTAAACATTTTTAATTTTAAAACTAGCAAGAAATATAGCATGTTGGTTTCCTTCCCCTTTAAAAAAAGAAGAAAAAAACGAGAAAAACTTTAAAATTCACTATCTTAGGTTAACAGAAACTTACATAGTTAATTTGAATATTTCAGATTTTAAATTCAGTTAAGGAAAGCTTCAGCACGTTTTATGACAATTTTTATGAAGAATGAATAATGTATTACTAGATATTTTGCATAAAAATATATATTTAAAGCAATACAGATTACATTCATAATTTAAAATTGCACCAAATTAATGTTTCATGACTCAGTGATATAAAGAACTCATGAAATATTTTGTCATTTTATTATTTATTTTATCATTGTATGTTTCATTAAAATGTCTTGACATGCTGAATTAAAAAAATAGATTTTTTTCAGCTTTCTACAAAAGGAAAAAATTTAAGGTATAAACAGAGTTATTATTCTTATCAAAAGATAGTTTTTAAAATATTATATTGCTTAAATGTACGTCTGGATTATTTAACATCAAATAATAATTATTAAAATTATTTTTCATTAATTTTACTTTTATACGATTGTTATATTTTAAATTTCCAAGTGCACAA
This sequence comes from Hylyphantes graminicola, assembly GCA_023701765.1. Taxonomy (NCBI): domain Eukaryota; kingdom Metazoa; phylum Arthropoda; class Arachnida; order Araneae; family Linyphiidae; genus Hylyphantes; species Hylyphantes graminicola. The sequence continues at coordinate 25,319,907 of CM043122.1, forward strand.
GTAAACACAAGTGCTTCGAGTAACGTATATATATATATATATATATATTTATCTTTTTCCAGCTACTTCTGATGCATTCTTAGATTTTTTTTGTAAACTATATTTTTTCTTATCGTTCACTATAGAGTTTTTACATTGAAAAAGTATTTCAATCAATGAGCTTTTAAATAAAATACATAAGAAATTCTAACTGGGATTTAAATACAAAAATATAAATTATATACATTTGGAAAGAGGAGGACAAACATTTAAAAAAAATACCAAATAATTTCGTTTAAGAACCTTGTTTCTAAATCAAATAATCACTAAGAGCAACGGCATTTGTGTACTTCATGAAGTTCGAAGGAAAGTTACTCACTTTTTAAACGATAGGGAACTGCAACATTTCCCTTTTTCACAACACAAATCACCCCATAAACGGCCCCAACTTCTTTTGTTAAGCAGAAAGCAGCCCTAAAAAACATCCTCCCCATCGTAAATTGCACCACTTTATTGGTGATGAAACGTTTAATGCGACAAAGTTGACGAGGCATTGGGTAGACAATGCATTTGTTTAACAACTCTGGACGTGGCAGTAGACCAATTCCTTGCTGAAGGGTCCGCAATCTTTCATAATCCTCACGGTAGATTGGGAAATAAATAAAAAATTTCTCGCCTAGAGCACACAATGCGTTGTCCAGTTTTGAAAAGAGTGTAACCACCATTTTAGTCAAATTTATGTTTTCTGTTATATGTTAAATTCAGTTTACATTCCTTTAACAATTCCCATTTGTGTAAATATAGTTTGCTGCTCTTTTTTAGAGATTGTCTAAAAAATTCCTGAGTTTGAAAAACTAATTCAGAGTTATCACATGCACTGGAGTTTGGTGAAATTGTTGGAATACTTGTCCTATATATTATTGGAAAACTAGCCCCGTCGCTATATATTTAGACTTTAATAGTATCTTGCTTAGTAGATGTTTAAATTATTTGAGAAACAAATACATAGTTACGTAAAGAGATGAACCACCTTTTATTTTACACAACGATAATATGGCAAGTAAAATAAAAATCAGTTAATTTAGGTTTGAATGCAATCATGATAACTTACTTAACTTAAACAAATCACAAAACAGCTCTAACGAAAATATTACAACACTAACTGAACAAATATTCTTGTATGTGATCTTTAACGCGTTACTTTACAAGCTAAGTTATTAATTGGCTCCCCCTAATAGCTCAATTCGAGTATGAAGTCAGGTTGGAAAACTTACCCCATTTGAAAATTATTCCCGGTCTTGAAATGAAGGATAAATATGTACATCAGTCTAGAGATGACAAGTTTATAAACATAAAAAATTAAAATTTAAAATAAATAAAGTAAATTTACCTAATTTAAATTTTTTGGAATTTTTTAAAACTATTTTATAAACAGAGATAATTTTAATGAATAGTTTTTTATTTATACTAAATTACCGCGTTTTTAAAACAAGTACAATATTCCACCCATCTGCTTATCATCACTATAACTATCATGTTTAAAACCAATTTTAATCAAAATCTGTTGATTATCCCCTACAATAATGTCTATGACTTTCTTGGTGGGGGGGGGCAAGATTGCCAAGCACTGCGACTTTAAGTCTATTGTACTAAACCCCAGAAATGACACAAGCACAAGAGACACACAAAGAAAGAGACGACACAAACACACAGATAACAACATTTATTGACGGTCACAAACATCCATGCCTGACCGGGAATCGAACCCGACAGCTCCAAAGGCTACTACACTAACCATTCAGCCACCGGGGCGGCTACAATAATGTCTAACTACCACCACAAATAGGCGCAAAGAAAGGAGTTAAGTTGCAGCTACCGGTAATTTGTTACAGCAGCCCGGAGATCTTTTATTTGACAGTCGCCCTGAAGAGCTATTTATCAGATCTAACACACACAGTTTTCCACAAGAAGTAAGAAGACAGGTAATATTTTCTCCCGAAATGTCGCAGGAAATTTAAGTGGTGCCCCACAAGACTGGAGACGAGATTTATAACGACCAATTTTGGCGTTGAAAGACGTTTCTTTTATTTAACAAGAACGCCAGTCTGAAAATTTATAAATAATCTTGCGGAAATTTCAAATATTTATCAATTTTATTGCATAAAAAATTGTTAATTTATGGTTTAACGACAAAATTAGTTGGTAATATAATTTTATTAAATTAATAGAATTAACACGAAGCATTATGTTTGAATAAAACAAAAAGTAAAACAAAATTATACTTTATCACTTTTCAATATATTGTATAATCAAACAATATATAATACCTTGCTTGTCCAGCTGGTATAAATACTTCATTCTTAATTTATGTCAATTAAAATCTAAATATTATGATAATATTGTTGTTAGTATTTTAGTATTTTATACTAGTTTTCATATGAATTTACGATGTTGACGTGCTGGTATTTACTTGATATGCAAATTACACAACTATTGACTTTAAAATTGCAAAAATTAACAGAACTTATTTGTAAGGAAACTTCATTCATTAACTATTCAGTGATCAATTTATTATGTTTCTATGTAAAAAATATTTAGCCAGATTAAGGAAAAAAGGGATTTTTAAATGCCAAATCCGTTTGAAAAACTAATCAAGTATATTCAATTATTTTACATACAAATTGCAAGAACAAAACTTTAATTGTTGAAAATTCAAAAAGTTTATCTTACAACAGCTAACAACAGGAAACTTCAACAAAAGAACATTATTATATTTTTGTGATTAATAGTTTTCAAAGCAATATTGATTACTTTTCAACAATAAAATTATAGTTTAAATCAATTCTCTTCATAAAATAGACACAAAAGGTTTATTTTGCCCAAAAGAATTCAATTGTGTTCGAATTTTTTTAATAGTATAAGTTGTTCAAGTACAACAAACGATGATCCCAAAGGAATACAATACATTTATTTACGTTTGTACATCTAAAGTAAACTTTTAAATAATACTATTAAAAATAAATTTTAAATATATATTTTTAAAATTTGTCGATCTAAATGAGCATCTTCAAAATGTATCGATAATTGTAAACTCGTATAGTGAATTATATATCAGGATAATACATGTGTTAGCGAAATTTGAATTACTATAGAAGAGCTACTCCAGTATAAAAAGCATATAAGTGATTTGCGATAAACATATGCAGGTTACACTAATTAGACCCCCCCCCCCAAAAAAAAAAAATGAAATTTATCTATTGACTTACAAATGGAATATTTGTGTTCAATTTAGGCCGAGGAAAAAAAATAAAATCTTACGAAAAATAATATGTTAGTGATTTAGAGTTTAATAGTATGCAAACAATTGGTCAAAGTATTAGTTACACAATATAAAACTCCACATTATTAACATATTATTTAAAAATATTTTATGTAGCCTAAATTATAAATTCTCCAATTATATATCTATATTTTCATTTTAAATATAGAGGATATAAATATAAATATTTAGCGTATTGTGTATGGATTTATCGTGGTTCATTGATATGCTATCTGTACTGGATTAGCTTTTAGAAGGATTCAAATTTCGCTACATCTGATGTATAATGTACTATCCGAGTTTACAATTCTCAAATAAATTGTGAAGATCAAAGCGAGGTACGTTTGTAATTTTCTATCAATAGTACGAGAATAGTTCGTTTAATCTGTTCGTCTAAAAGAGTCATAAATATCTACCTGATAATATACAACAGTGGTTTAAATTATTGATTTCCAAAATAATGCAATAATTAGACTTATTAAAATGCACAATTTAAGGTAGGCGAATACCCAAAATTTCCCAAAATTCTAAAATTTTTAATATTGCTTTAATCTTTTCCAAATTTGGTATAGTGATTTCAAATATAATGAATAATACTATTTAGGCTTTTGTTTTTATTTAAATATAATTTATTTATTTTAAACGGTGTTTTTCTACTAAAAAAAGAGGTTTACGCCAACAAGTCTACCACATTGAATTTTCATCCTATGAACATTTATTATGTGTTAAATTCTTTGTTTTGAACTGATACATGCAATGACCCTCTAGAGTTACTTACAAATTACAAGAAAAAAAGTTATTAAGAAAAATGTTATAAATTTACCTCAAAAAAAGGATTTTTTTCGATTAACTTACACTTGGACATTTTTTAAAAGAAAACTTTATACTTACACCAGATGTTAGAGGTTCATGGCACAGATATATATTGAAATATCATCTGTGAAAAATTTCAGGTAAATTAATGTAAAACTTTTTATGCTAGAAGTGTTGGCGTAAACCCCTTTTTTTAGTTGAAAAATACCGTTTAAAATAAATCAATTATATTTAAATAAAAAAAATTGCCAAAAAAGCATTGTTCATTATGCTTGAAATCACTATGCCAAATATGGAAAAGATTAAAGTAATAGTAAAAATTTTAGAATTTTGGGTATTCGCCTACCTTAATAGAAGTTATGCTATGGATACAACCATTTTTATCTTTTCTAATATTACAAATAATTGATTTTAACGTGTTTATTTTTTATTTATATAGGCACTGTTTTATTATTCAAAAAGTAATGAAAAGTATTGCCAGCATAAAAAAAATATTTCAGCAAAATTAACAAAATGAGCTGAGTATGCTTATCATGTAATATAGCTCCTTCCTTAAAAGTTAAGCTCTTCTTTCCACGGCAGAAGCTTCGCTGTTCCTCCTAATGCGCAATATGTTCCACTAGACTATAAGTATTCCGAGGACGTAGTATTAAAGATTGCCCAGTCCGTCCGTATATGTTGGCATAACACTTCCCTTTCTGCTTACAGAGGGTCCACAAAATTGTCCTGATTGGATATTTACTTACTTAGCACTTGTATATGATGAATTAAGTGGAACATATAAGTTAAATAAGGGACATAAAACTAAAATACGATTACTAAAATAAATGTTAAGATTGCCAACACAGAAATCGTAATACAAATATCTTTTTTAGGAATTAAAATGCTTATTTATTTTTTTTTGTATTTAGAGTGCTGAATTTTTTTTGTGCCGTGTCTATGACGTTACCGAAAAGTGAAAGTTAAGCTAAATGAATTGAATGAGCGTTGAAATTTTTGTTTATGCTATTTACATTTAAAATACCTTGAAACTTGACAACGAAATATGCAATGTGCATGGAGAAAAGCTTCAATTGAATAAATATATAACTAATAAAAATAAGTGCGAAAAAGATTCCGTATTCGTTACAAAATTTATTAACAACATAAAACAGAGTAAAAATATTCTAGTCCATAACATTAGGTATCCTTAAAATATTATTTTTATTGGCCATTTAACCAATTAATTATTGCTATTCAATAAAACCCCATGGTTCATTGAGATATAAGAGATAATTGAAAGCAAAAACCGAGTGTTATCTTGTAAAGTGCATTGGCTAAATTAATCATGAAAGTTTAAAAGTTAATATCATGGCTCAGAAATTGAAGACATTTGAACATAATTATAATTAAATACATGCACAGCAGATTTAAAAAAAAAATAATTCTTCTGAAAAATAACATGAAATGTCGAATGATAAAGTAACCTTATTTTTATTATTATCAAACAAGTCAGTCATTATCGTAAATCTCATCAGAGCGTAAGTATAGGATACTGCATGCTCAAATATGTCTTTTCTTCTTTAATCTTACAAAGTAATTTAGAGTTTATTCGTTGAAATCCTAGCTCCCTAGGCATCGTTGGGCATTGGCGGGGTCCTATTTTTATAAGCGAGGCAGAATAACCATTACCCGACCCGCTACTAATGGTTCCGGATTCTTTCGTGTAGCCTGGCATTTCGCCAGCTTAAAAACCAGCCCAAATTCAAAGCTGTAATTAAAATTTCTAAAGCGAATCATTGCGCTTGACGTTATCTGGTGCTTGAATGAGTGAATAGGGATCAATAGCCCAAACCCCGTTCTTCCTTTATTTACCTTAACTATACCCTTAAGTGCGTTCATTTAGAATGGATAAGTTGTATCGAATATTTTTGTTGCTAAATTTTGAAATAATTTTAAAATCTGGTTCATTATATATCTAGAATTTTTCTAATTAATGTTTACAGTTGTCTATTTTTTAAACTTTTCTCTACCTTTTATGAAACATTCACTTTTAAAATGACGTTGGTATAATAACGGCCTTTTATTATAACCGAAGTCGCCTCCCTTAATTTGTATAAATAAAATGGAAGATTTATTAGGTCGAAAAAAGATTATGGTGTAAAATATAATGTTTCTTCTAAATTAATTTGAGGTACTTTTCTTTAGTTCTCACTCAGAAATACTGACAATGCTTAATTTTATTGTGTGTATATGGCGCGAACTCAAATGGTATTTTCTGAAACAGAATAAAATGGGTTTAAAAAAGTTCATTTGTATTTGGTTCTTTTTGTAACTACTCTGGATTTTTTTTATTGTTATTCTTGCTGTGTAGCTAAATATAATTAAGATGTTTATTGAATTAAACAAGGATTACATTTATCAGAAATTACATATCGGACGAAAAAAACTGTCCCCGTAATATAATTATCAAAGTTTTATGTATCCATATTTTATGTAACTTACATTGGGAAGTTATTACAATCAAAACCAGTCAAAATGTCAGTTACAACTTCGTCAACTGGATGCAGAAAAGTGGCAAAGGATCACGGATAAATCCTGAATGGTATACAAAAGGTATTATCTTGATTATCGATGGGCGCTCATCAATTTAATTTGTATTGTTAAGTGCGAATTCTAAACCCTCCCATTTATAATTCTGACTTCCTAGAGTTTTATCAGCGAGTGATGTATGCCAGATTTTCTATCTTGGTAATTAATAAGGTTAATTTGTGAATATAGCTGAAGAATGAGTAAGTAAAGTGTTTTCATAAAAGGGTTCATAAGTCTGTAAACTGTTAATAGTCTATTTAAAACTAATACATTATCGTTAAGTAAACTTATCTTTAAGTTTTCTTTCTGAGTATATATAATTTCGTTTAGTTTAATTATCCACAGCAGTAGAAGATGCGTCCAGTTCACAAGTTAAAATAATTCGTTTTTTGATCGCATTGATATGTTATTAAAATAATCCGGATCAAATGAATTTTTATAATTTTTAACAAAGAGAAGGATGCCCTTTTATTCTTTAAAAAATTTATTTTATAAATAAATTGAATAATTGATATCTAAAGCAAAATGTTTTTAATGTCAGCTGATCAAAAAAATCTTTTGTAAGAAAAATAATGAATGATAGGAAAGAAATGATCAAAAATTAAAAATCACTGAATTTCAACAAAAATTGCAAAACTGCAAATGTTATGTATTTGTATGAGGTAATTCATTTTCATTTAAATTATCACCAACTATGGTTATTAAATCATCACCAACTATGGTTATTAAATCAAAATGCACATCATAAACATGTCTTAATCACATTAATTAACGAATCCCCATTTTCGTTTGTCATATTCATTACCTATCAATACTTCAACAAGGAACTAAAAAGAGAACAACATTAAATCTTCTTCAACACGGAACCAAGTTGACTACAAGGCTGCTCGTCCTTTTCTAAGAATCCTAACAAGATATCTTTATGACTGAACATCATAAGTCATTTTCGCATGATAAATGAGCGAAAGCATGTCACAGAAAGGTTTCCATACCTGATATACGTCTACACTCTTCATTCGCATATGTTGTGGGATCAATTAATTATAATTAATGATTAGCACTCAGCTCGGTTTCTATTCTCATACCAAGACACTCGATTACTTATTTGACCGATAACAAAAGTTAGATCCATTGTCCTTTCGTAATAAATTCAAATTAATGTTTGAACTATCTCAGCCATAATAATTTGGAGGCTGCGGCGGTGTTTTATTTCACCAAATTTAGAATTGCGAGTTGCGAGGAAAAGCCAATGTAAATTAGTTCTGGAAAACTCTACTGAAATGTGTTTTCCGAAGCTAGCGGATCTGTCAGGGCTGCTGGACTCTTGAATTTGAAAGAGAAATGGATGGTTTAGATCCACGGCGTGTAATTCAATTTAAAGTTTCATTCCCTGCTTCCAGTAACTAGAAAGGTAGGTTCTAGCCGGAATAATTATTTGGACTTACTCTGGATTTGGTACTAGATCCCTCATTGTAGGAATATAATATTTACAAGCATGCGAGTTAAGTATAGTGATATTGTTTGATTATATATTGTTCAGCAAGCAACCAGTTCTATTTTTTTTTATTTGAATAATTTTAGTAATTATTTGTTATTAAAGAAAAGTATTGATGTAAATATATTTAGAGAAAATATTTAAATTGTATTAAAACACCGGTTTTATATTTTAGATTTAAATGTATATTTACACTGGAGAGTTAGTTCTCATGATGTAACTTTAGCCCGATTTTTTTTTAAATTTTGATATATTTGTTTATTGAGTTGTTGTTTCTAATGTCACGAGGTAACCGACTTCGGAGTAGAGAACTACCGTCAGTGCGGGTAACTTTGGCCAAAATCATAGTTTTTTTCACAAAAGAAGAAAAATTTAACTTCAAAAACGATTTAAACACTTAAAAATCCTTATGCATTCTAAGTATTGTACATTTAGGAATAATTTTCAGGCATTTTTGTTACATTTTATAAATTAATAAAAAATTGGTATTAATTTAAAAAAATAAGACACTGTTAGGAGCCGGGCGGGTAACTTTGGCCACCCAAGAAATACATAAGAAACATACTTTTTAACATCCTTAAAAGCTGTGTTAACGATTTAAATAGCAATATTAAAACTTTAAACCCCAAAATAACAAAGTTATAAGACATATAGTTATTTAAAATGGTATATAACTTAACATTTACATTGCAGTGCATCGTGGAATGGCATTACACGTTGAATACTAGTATTGTTTGTTGCTTAAAAGAAAGAAAAATAAACTTCTATTTTAATAAGGAAAAAAGAACTTTTTTGAAGCAAGATTTAATAACAAATATATTTGTAAAAAGCAAACGATTTTATTATAAGAGGTCAAAAATAATATATTTATAATTAGGAATTTGAAAATGTTTACCTTTCGACATTTGCGATTTTGAGTGGAATACGTATCTTGCATTCTATCTTTATCTTTTTAATGTTTAAAATCTTGAGATTTTAAAAAAAAATATCTAAAAAATGAGTAATCATAAAAGTAAGAATTTTTTCAAAAATAGTTAAACTTAATACACTTTTACATACATTTTTTAAAGTGCAAAGTTCCATAAAGAAATATTTACATCTATGGCCAAAGTTACCCGCATTCATCGACAAAAGCTTCCCAATTACTAATATTTAAATACAGCATAAAAAGTAGTCAACTTAGAATAAAACAAATGGTGTAATATTCTTCCTCATTAATAAAAGAATCGAATAGAGTGTTTTATTTAAATATTTTCAATATTTTTTTAAGTGTTCCAGACAAAAGTTGGAAGAGATAGATTTTTGTCATTTTATGCTCGTAAGAATGAAAACAGCAATTGTAGTACTGCCAGATTTAGAATGAGATTTTTTTTTACATGGAATGAAAGACGATATTTCCACCTTTCCAAAAATGTAAAACAATTTAAGATGAGATCATTTTATGAAGAGAAATTAAGAAACAAATCTTTTTCCGACGCGTGGCCAAAGTTACCCTCCGTGGCCAAAGATACCCGCTTTGACGGTAACTGATTTCAAGGCGAAATTGGGCGGCTTCAGTTTTTATTGAGCGCCACAAGGGAGGAAGTCCAACTTTTTCTCAACAGCATGACACATCCGTTTTACAGGAAAGTACCTTTCACTCATCCATTCTCACTAACATATCGTAATATCGGTCCAGTTCAAAGGCCAATAATCTGAGCTACTGGGGCTCCCTAATCAAACTTGGAATTATGATTATCTTGATTAATCTGAAATCCTAATTTTCTTTAAAAAGTAAAAAAAAAATGTTAGTTATTCCTAACAAGAGCCCGCAAGGGATTTATTGTTATACATTTTTAATTTGAAAACAGTTATCTTAACTTCTCGACAAAAATTCTAGTTTAAATTTTATCTTTAAAAATATTTTATTTATGTATAAATATTTTATAGAAATTTTAATAAGTTTATGATCAGGTAATTTAAAATTAAACGTTTTTAAAATTAACCGTCAACAGCAAATATATATTTAAGATTTTTTTAAGTGGTGGGGAAATTATAGTTTGATGTAAATTATTTTTAATTTTAATGCTAGTAATAAAAGCAGTACGTATATGAAATTTAAAAATGAATTGCATTAATAATAAATGTTTTTTTTATATATTATATTTTTTTTAATTTCAAGCATTCCAATCATTAATTAACTAGTTTTTATTGTGTGACATTTTCTTAAATATTTAATGTATTTGCTAATTCTTTCTAGATAACTGACATTACTCCCCAGAGCACATTAATCAACTTTTGTTTCGATGCTTTAAAATGGAAATGTTTACCAAACTTAGCATTTTTTAAAATTTTAACTCAGTGTTCCAAGCTTAATTTTCTAGCCACAAAAACTCTAAATTAGGTTTATGTTATCAAAAATAATTCAAAATGAACGCTTTTAATTTTTATTAAAATCAGAACAAATAAGAATAGTACATCATATTTATTATAAAAAAATATTTAAATTATTGCGCATGAATGAGTTAGTTACTCGAATTAACAAAAAAAACGCCCCAAAAAATAAAATCTCCCAAACTGAAATTAATTTAAAGGGTAATTATGTGAAACAAATGCTTGCATTGAGCATAAAAATAAAACACACAAAAAGAACAAAAAATAATAATAAATAAATAAATTGTATTTTTTTAAATAATACATTTATGAATTATACATAAACAAAATATAAGACAACTGAAGACGGTATTACTGAAGAATTAACTTTATAAAGGACAAATTAGGTTACACGAATTTTTTAATCGCTTAAAATTACCATGTCTATTCGTTAAGGTAGGTGCCAATGGTATTCACAAATTGGCCGTTAATGGGAAAAAATATATTGTTTAAAAAATTTTACTTGTTACAACTTCTAAGCATTTTAATTAACCTATGTATTTTCAAACATTATGTTGAGAGTTTACACCTTACATATCTTAATTTGTCAAAATGCATTAACATACGCCCATAAATTTATTTTGAAGTATAAAACACGCACCTATAAATTTAAGAAAACGGAAAATTTATAAGAATTTGAACCTTATTGTTTAAGCAATATAAAAAAATCATATGATATTTTCTATATTCAAACGAAAATTGAAGAAAATTCTCGATTCGTCGAATGTATTTTAAATTGTGAAAAGAAATGGAAAACTCAAATTGAAAAAGGTGCGTGCTATGTTTTTTAAATCTGAAAAGTCTTAAATCAACTTCAGAAATAGAATTCAGCAACATCAATTCTTTATGTCAGCGTAAGAATAAATATATTTTTATACTAAGTCTTTCGTTCAGCTCCGAAAATACTTTATTAATATAACACTTTCAGAGTGAAATTGAAAATCTTCTTCGAATCGTATACATAATTGCAGAATTGGAAATATCATGAATAATCTTATTTCTGTCAAGGAAATCAGGAAAACAAATATTATTGGAAGTGAGCTTAAGAATTCATAATTTAAAAAAAATAAACTAATATTATAATATCATATAAAAATTGTTCTTCAACCATTTTAAAGAAATATTGTAAAAAGGATATAAATTATCTTTATCTCAAAAGTAAATTTGTTTTTAGAAGATGTAAATTGATTTTGTTTGGGAATCGTATGATAAAGTATAAAAACTTCTCATGAATGTAAACACTTAAGTTCAATATAAAAATGTAATGAAAATGTAAAATAAGCCTTACACAATGTTAAACTTTCTAATGCAAATATAAAACAAACACACATATGTATTTATATTTTTTATTCATTTAACAAATACTTTAATATTTAAGCATTTTAAATCTAAAAAAAAAATCATGTATCAAGTATTATGTCGTTTTTTCATGAGAAGGGGGCTATATTTACCTATGGAACAATATACTATACTTACTAAATCATAAAAATATTCATTTTATTTCGCGTGTTTGAACAAAAATGAAGACCGATAAGAAATGAAGAATAAACAGCCAAGTGTCTATAAAAGGAAAAGTTCCGTTCCCTATCTAATTATGTGTAGTGTTGGGCCGTATAATAAATCTATACAGGCGAAGCAATCCTATTGATTGTCCAAACGAACAATAGACATAAAAAGATTAGAAATAGGCGGATGAATGGACGATTCAGCAGATGTTCAAGATAAATAGCTGCTTCAATATGGTCATTCAGAGAGCTAAGTAAACAGATCGTCCTTGATTGGACAATAGTAAACAAATGCTTTGTAGTAAATTGGTACCCCTTAAATTATATGAGCCTATTGTTATTAGCCTTATATTTGTACCATCACCTACAGTAATTTGTAAGCTATATAAATTAGAGAAAATTTAGTATAATATCGCCTCAAATAACTCCCTATTGAAGGTAAAACTAATTTTTGTGATATGTTGTCTAATAAAAGCTTTACTTTCGTGTACTGCAAATGATAGTGTTTGTGTCAAAAACTCAAATAGGGCAAAAAATGAAAAAAAAATATTTATTTCATACTTCAACAATTAAATAAGTCCTAAAATAATGAAACTAATTACTGATATGAAAACAGTAAGCCTACGTTAAATTTCAATTTTAGCTACATATTGAAGAATTTCGAGTTAAGATATTCCTCACTCACTAAATTTGTGAACTAGTTGACAAATAAATTGTAAGTATATCGATAGTCCTGTCTATCTATGACATTTTCAAACCAAAAGTATGAAAGAATCATTTAAAAGCTGATGTTTAAATTTGTTTGAATGTGAATTTAGATTTTATAGACGAACATGTACGTTTATGACAAAAATATGCTATAAAGTGCGTAGTTTATTTTTTTATTATAACTTACGATGGAATACGTTACCAAAAAACACATTTCAAACTATGGCTTCAAAATTAAAAATATGATTTAAAACTTAACACTTCTTTTTTATTTAAAACTTATTATTTAAAACTAAACAACAACAAAAATCTTCATCTTCTTTATAGAACGTTACACGCATTTCTCTGAATCATCTGAGATTTTTTTTAGGTCTTCCTACCAATAATTCTTCTTTAAATACATATCTTTAATCATGATCAATCACGTGGTAACAGCAAAATTATGGTATTAATTCTCTAACCTGTATTAATACTCAAAACAGCCACAGGCAAACATAGCACAGTCTCTACAGAATTAATTAAACTAGGCTTATCCCTTCAAACCTGTACCGCTTGGAACAGCCACCGTTAATGAAATTTTCTGAATCAAATTACGATGCACTAATCATATTAACAATGTTTAATCTCATCACATCAGGTTTTTGGTCTGTTTATTTCAAACATTTCAAGATTTTTTTTCTTTTATTTCCCTAGCTTTATGATGTAGAAATAGTTTTCAAATAAAGATGTTTATGTTTTACAAGTTGATTGTTTTTGGTATTTGATTATACTAATATGATTCTAACTAATAAGTAAAATTTCTTGTGCATCTTTCTTTACAGACATGCCCACGTAAATTGAATCAAATCATCTGAAAATGATAACCTTTATTTTTTGTGCAACTTTACTAGCCATCATTTAATGGAATTACGAGATTGGCTTAAAAGATATTAAAAGTATATTACAATTTAGTATATCGAAGTATCAGCATTGAAAAAGCTGGATAATTATTGCCTTTATGTTTTTTAATGTCAGAAAAAGAATTCTAAAGACAATATTCTTTTTTACAATTGTTTCCTCATTTCATCAATGGCTGTCAATTTTATGATACGAAATACAACCTAAAATACAACCTTGAGTATTTCCTATCAATTTTTACACGAAAAAGTTGATGTAATTTTCTACATTTCTTTCTTTTTCAAAAGAGCATTAAATTACCATTTTCAATAAAACAGTGTTTCTTAACTAAGAATATTTATCTGAGCATCCTTCGCGATAAATCTTTTTAATACCATAACAAAAAAAAGCTATCTTACTTTTATCCATCAACATTTAATCTGCCTAAGACAAACCCATTTTTCTTGATGGCTTTCAATTTACTTTGACTAATTTCGAAACTACCATTTTGTACTTTTATTTTCGACAAACCACTTAGGCGTAATTTTAAAATGTTTACTTTAAACTAAAGCAAAGTGCAGTGCAACACAGCCCATAACAGCAAAAAGGGAAATCGTTATGTTAATTTTACAAAGATGTAAATTGCATTAAAAAAATTCGGATTTATAAATAGAATATCAAACAGGTAATTTGAAAATATTGTAATTATGTAGATATATAGTTGCCCATTTGCTGACGCGTTTGAGTTTGATTTGATTAAGAAGGAGACTATGTGTAGTTATGTTTCTAATTTGGAAATTATTTTATTCAAAATTAAAATGATTCAACGATAATGAAATTCAAAGTATGTGGTATATTAAAATTTGTCATCTTTTAAGGATGTTTAATTTGTACTTTTGATTTGTTTTCAAAATTGTCCGTTCAAATAGAGCGAAGAAATCGTAACATTTGCTGAATGTTAACTTAATAAATTGAATGAAGATATTATTTACTTATTTTTAATGTATGACACAGTCAATATCCAAGAGTATTGACAGGTCATGCCAAATGTGGCAAGCCAGCCAACAGGATATGGCAACCTAGCAATGACAGGGCTGAGTTGTTGACCAGACAGGAAGTCTGGTAATACCAAATAAGGGAGGCGTGATGTTAACCCCCTATACCCAATAAGGACACAAGAGGGGGAATAGATATTTACATAACTGACCCCTTGACCCCCAGCTAACGAATGGGAGCGATTGAGGAGGGTCTAGGTTTTCTGCATCTGAAGAGGTGATGCGGGGTCAGAGCAGAAGAGAGAGAGACTTCAGAGATTTGACTGCTTAATAGCCTTGGGAAGAATCCCACATCCGAATGCCGCAGTTCATCACCTAACCTCCGCGGCCGAGTTTCCGACGATGGGATCCCACTTCAATGCGATCCCGGCTCCCGAGACTTTACCTCAACTACCTTGCCTCATTCATCAGACTTCTCCATCAACGCCCATGCCTAGCAGTGAAGACGCTTTGCAAGACTGAGGTGCAAAGTTCCCAGGTACCAATTAACTCCCGTAAACCGAATAGAGTTAACAGATTAGTTTCGGATCCTCTGTAGAGATGTTAATTAATACTATGTCAATTATTGTAATATCCATCATTACTTAATCATAATAAATAACCTTAATGCATTCTCACTCTGGATGTTTTATTTAGATAAAGAACCTACTAACCAAGAGTATTGACAGGTCATGCCAAATGTGGCAAGCCAGCCAACAGGATATGGCAACCTAGCAATGACCTGTCAATACTCTTGGATATTGACTGTGTCCCCCAATGTACATTTTAACATTTTTATTTAAAACCTAGGAACCGTTAGAAACTGTTTAGAACACATTTTAACTTTCCTGTTTTGATTTTTTTTCTTCAAATTTCTGACTTCACTTTCCTCACTTCTATTTTTTCCAATTAAAATCGTTTGACTTTAATGTATCTTAGATATATCAGTTCATGAAAGAAATACATAATTGTAGTTGGCCTTGCTGGGTAGTTATCGGGGAGGCCGCACTGAACAGGAAGGATTGGGTTCCAACAATTGCGGCTTCATGTGCCTATATGGCGTGATAATGGGGTCCGGATGGCCGAGTGGTTTGGACCATAACACTAGAAGTCTGCGCACTGTAACAGGTGCGGGTTCGATTCCAGCCTTCGCCCTGGGTGTACTTTCCCTTCTCTGTGACAGAAAAATCTTTCTGGGTCTGTCTCACTTGACAAAGGCTTATAAGCAGGTCTCTGATTAAGCACACAAGCCGGAATATGTATTTAACCATCCAGGGCCTGCTCTTCCATAAAGCCCTTCCTTTAGGCCCGGTCCTAAAGCCCCCAAATTTTAGGGGGGCCCTAAATTTCAGTTGCTATTGTAGTAAATGCTGTAAATCCCTAAAATATCAGAAAACTAAAAAATATGATACTTCACTTTGTTTTGTTTTTCTCGGTTATGAATGAGAAATTGGCCTATCGGGATTTTTTGTATCGATATTTATAAGGCAGCCAATAAAACCGTAGCAAAATTTGATACGCGGGACAATATTACCAGCACCATCATTTTGGAAATCCTACAAAACATTTTCCGTAAAGGGGCCCCCAAAATAAGTTAGTGCCTATAGTCCGGGTTTTCCTAGAGCAGGCCCAGTAGCCATCCCATCCCAGGGCGTGAGAAGCCTATGTCAAGATATATCAGTTACACTGATTCCAATCGAACGCTGCGAAATCTCAAATGCCCGTGAACTTGTCTCGAACAGAAAAGGACCGGAACAACAGGGGTCTTTCGGCTCCATTGCATCCGCTTCAAGGGAATGGAGGGGAAGAGAATTCTAACTGCGAAATACAGTCCATAACAAAGAGAAACAATGCACGTTATTAACACGCGATAAACTTTCAAAACGGAGAACAAGGGTTCAATGAAATCAGAGCAAATCAAAGACCGATTCTGAATCGGAAATAAAAGGAAGCTTGGATGTTTTTCGGAGCGTGGAGGTAGTTCAATAGCTTTTGACTTTTTTTTCCCTTTTTAGTTTTGTTGAGTTTTGAAAAATAAACAGAGGAAATATTGTTTTCTGATTTCATTCAACTGCTCGGTTTTTAAAAAACATTAATTTTTTTTAAAAAAATTGCGAAGGTAATTATAAATGGACTGGAAGGGTCATTAAAATGTTTTAGATCATAACAACAGTTATATAAATTATTTAAAAATGTAGATAAAACTGAATATTTTAACGAGAACTTGCGTACTTATAGCATTATAAACTTTTCTCTATAGACATGACACATTGTCAAACATTACAATTTATACCTTAATCCGATACCAGCAACTAAACATTGACTAAAAATGTCTTTTTCTCCAATTGTTTAGAATTTGACATTTCGTTCAAGTCACAAATATGCAAATTAATATCCCTTAACAATCTCCTTTTGCTTAGGAAAAATAATTACTTTATTCTTAGAGTTAAAAATGGTTTATGCATAATTATATTCTCCTAACATACTCTTTTATATGATTCTACAAATAACAATACTTATTCAGTGGCTTTGCAATCTAATTAGGCTGCAAGGTTTTTGTTATATTGATCGTTAACCACCAGAGCTTAACTGCACGTTTTTAAAGACACTATAAAATAAATTACCATTGAACTCATGTAAATGAAGCACTTCATAAAAATGCGAATACACTCTCCTAGTAACGCATGATTTATCACAGAACCTCAAATTAGTATGGCGCCCCGACTTTACAGAACAAATGCTCATTATTCATTCATAACTGTATGGAAACAGTGTTTTAATTACTTTATATATGCGTCCATAAATAAAAATTCAAAACAATAGGATCTCGGTCGGTAATAGAAGCTTGTGTTTGTTCCAGTAATTTTAGATTGAATGTGTTAAAGATCATTAGGTTCAAAGTGCATCTTTAACCGTTAGGGTATATGAATAATTAACACAATTTTTGCTTTAGTCTCAAATCTAGTGTAAATTAAATCGATGTACCCTCTTGTATTTAAAATTAGGTTGTTTAAATGAATAATATTATGTTGCGCAAAGGTATATATCGTTTTGTTTTGAGCATTGTTATACATGAAGATTGAGAATTAATCATACTTGAAGAGAAAAAGGCTCCATTATATTGAAGTTTAGTAATAAAGAGTTTTCTATAAGCATAATGTATATTACTACATTGTTTCTAGATGTAATTCAAATTAAACTCGTATTATTGTTTTAATGTAGTTAAAATGCGGACAAAGTTGTTTATATTTTTATTGAATTGTATAATACTCAAAGCAATGGTCTTTTGGGAGTTTGAAGGATTTGTTTACATGTTAGTGGGTAGAATGTCTTTAGAAACAGAACACTTTATCTGTATTTGAAATACAACGGGAAAAATAGCGCTCGTTTTGGTATTTTTCTATGAAAGTAACATGACACTGCTGTTATAAGTAAGTCGTTTAAAACTAAAGCTGTTTTCAGCAAAACAGGTAAAAAGTCATCAAAAAACGTATGACTGACAGTCCCATGGTATTATAAATGGGATTAAGAGAGGAAGTGTTTTGTTCTGAAACAATTATCCATAATTATGAAGCTACGAGTAGTTCATAACATTAATCTAGCATAAAGTAGACAGTACATTTTAAAGAAACTAAACTTTTAATGATTTATCTCTGAAATCAATGTAAAAATGTATTGCATGTTTGGAGTATAACGATACAGAGGTGCCGATCCCCCCCAGGTACAATGACGCACCCCCCCCCCCAGAATTTTTTGAATCCCCCCCCCAAAAAAAAACCGCTGTAGATTTTATATTTATATAGATGAGTATCTACCTAAGTAATTTACACCATACTGTGTATATATATATATATAGGAATCATTACGATGAATACATGAAACTTAATAGTAAAATATATTTTAAATACCATCGAATTGGGTAACTTTGTCCTATGAAATAAAACCCAAGTACTGACTTTCTTCTTCAATATTTTTCTACTGATAGGTCAACGCAGAGTTGCCCCGAATTGAAAAAGGGAATCACACTTTTAATAGCTTTTATAATACGGAATTACAACTTATTTTTAATTTTCCTTTAAATAGATTTTCTTTACAGCAAAAGCTATCGGAAATCTAAGGTATTGGTAAAAGTTCCGCTCAAAATATATGTAATTATATTCTTTTTTAATCTATAGAAATAGCCGGACACGTACACGTGAGATCCACGGTGCACATTAAAAAATAAACAATGTTTTTCATTATTAATATTGATCAATATTTTTGGCACCCAAAAGTGTTTTAAGTGTAAAATTTGAAACTAAAATTATCAGCAATATCAAATATAATTAACTTCTCAGTATTTGCATCCTTTAAAATTCTATAGTATCCTTTCTTTATTCGCCTGAACTTCTGACGGAAACAGACATATAAACTCGTTAAAAAAGTTTATAAGAGGGTCTCTGACCTAGCACACAAACCTGAAAATACATGTCAAACAACCAACCAACCCGTCAAATGACTGTTTTACCAGCAACACACATAATTTTTAAAAATTTAATAATTTTATTAAATTCCAAAATTTAAAGCACGGGGGATTCTACCAAGGTTTATAACCACCTACTACAGAAATATAATTTTTTAATTAAGAAATTAAATTTTCAGTTAAAATTTTTAATTTAAATCACAAGCAGGGAAAACAAGTTTACATTTCTGCCAATTTGCTTTTTCAGGGGGTTAACAAGATTTAAATATTCAAATTATATAATTTCGAATATCTTACCAGAATCACTTCCATAATACTTCAAAATAAGCTCTTGGAGTATTTATAGTACAGTGCAATTTAACTTCATTTAGTTTAAAATAGATCAAATACTATGCATTTAATAAAGGTGTACCTTTGATGATTCCCCTACGTTTCGAAATCAACTATCTACAAAAAAAACTTATAACAACACTTCTAAGCGGGAAAATTGCACGAATGTCATTGGTTAAAAAGAAATATGCTGGAGTCATCATTTAATCGAATTGTATATGTTGTATAAGTGTTATACAGACTGCAGACAGCTGCTGTAGTTCCCGCCACCCTTATTTGAAACACTTTAGGGATGGACCGCCGTTGTAAAACACCAGTTTTTTTGAAAAACCGCCATCCCTTCCGCTTCTTATTTGGTTGGCGGCTAGTATTGTGTTTTGTCTCTGCTTAAAGAAGTGATGGGTTGTTTATGGGTAATACATGTCAGAAAGATTCGTTAGGCCTACGCGATATTCTATTTATGATCTTCTTTCTGTAATGTTCTTTAAGTATTTTGTTTACCATTTTTGATTCGTGAAGGTTGTGGGGGGGGGCAAGGGTTATGCCCTCCCCCCCCCCTCTCCTTGAAGTCTGGGGGGGGGGGATATGATTATAAAGAACAAGTATTTGTTAGAGTGGTATCTTAGATAAAATAAGCCATTTCATTGAAAATTTTCGAATTTTTTTCGACCCCCCCCTAAAATTTCAATGACGCAGTCTGCGTCGCTGCCCCCCCTTGTAGGCACCCCTGTAACGATATATTCAATATATAAGTCTATGTGGCTTTATTTATATCCAAAAATGACTTTAAATGAAGCATCTTCTTCGTGCAAATTCTTAAATAAGTAACTACTTTCAAAAATATAATGAGCAACTATCGTTTCATAGTTATAAGACAACATAATTAATTATGTTTTTAAGACTTATTTGAAGTACTAGCTTATTTATTTGCGTATTCCGACTACTAAATATTTTAATTATCGCTAAGTAACAAAAATAATGGAAAGCTTACAAAAAAATTGGTAATGTCATTACTTAAAAATCATTGTTACGAATTCTTATTTTGATACTAACTGATTAATGGGTTGCATTTTTTTTAAAAATATGTCTTATTAAATTACAAACCCACAAATACTATTTTACTTAGTTTAAAATTATATTTACAAAATAATTAGCATCCAAAGAAAATTTACGTAAGCAAACCTTAGTATTTAATGACCAAAAAGCATTATTAAATAATCCTTAAGCGCATTACTGATAAAACATAGTAATTAATATGCTTTGTAACTTAATCACTTGTATAATTAGTAACATTTTCATAAAAGAAAAGAATGTGTTTTAAAAAAAAACTGCCCGACTGATATTAAGAATTACTTACAAACGTAAAAACCTACAATATAATTGGAATTTAATCCATTTTGATAGCATTTTCTTTTCATTTTCGAAAATTAAAGTATAAATGTAATAAGATAATGTAATGAGACTGCTTAAAAATTCAGATTTCTATCAAAAATTTCTAATTGCAATAAGGGCGAGTATATGGAATCATTACTGCTTAAAGAAACTGTTTCAGTTTCTAATTGCCAAGGGTAATTTCGACCAGATAAATCAAATACCTGGCCCTGACAGCAGATAAGGGAGAAATGCAAAAGATTCTCGGCCATAATTACGCCAAACATGTTTTCCGTCATTAAATCTTTAATTAAAAACTATGTATCATTAAACTGGCGGCATACTGGTGTCGAAATACCGCAAATGTGAATATTTGCATTAAGCAATTAAAAGGAAGAAACTGTGAATCTTGATAGGGCAATTTTATGGAGCAATATGGAATTCATTGCATCTTCTTATAATCCTTTGTTCTTATTTATTCCTAAATTGTCTTCGACTTGAAATGAGACGAAAGGATTGTACTGCATAATATTGTTTATCAGTTACAGTATAATAGGTTTAAGAGCTTACATTTGATAATAGCTTTCCATCAAGAATTGTGGTAATTTGTTCTCTTAACATTCTCATCAAAATTATAATTTGCTTCATTACTTTCTGAAGTTTGCGTGTCATTTTTGTAGAAGGGTTGGTTTAGCAGTGAATTGTATGTTTTATCTACACCTTTTTTTTGATTGATGACTACAGAGTTTATTTAAATATATGTTAGCCTTGAAATTAAATATTAATGAGAAAGTTGTAGGGTTTATGCTTTTATTGCTAAACTGTACGGCTTCGGATGTTTAGCCAATTTTCAAAACACTGCAACTTAATTGTAATTTGTGTTAAATAAACTTATTTCATTTATATGTTGCATAATTATGTTAAATACAATTATACTTCCATTACTTGGTTGGTTGGTTGGTATACATATATTTTCAGGCTTGTGTGCTTGCTCAGAGAGCCGCTTATAAACCTTCGTCAAGTAAGACAGTCACAAAACACACACACTCGCACTCACATGCACACATATACGTGACAGATGCTGCCATCTATCACGCGTCACCTCCACAATTTAGACATGTCCCTGAAGGGGAGGGAAATAGTCTCCAGGAACCTGTACTCGTGGGAAATTGCGCAATGACCGCCCACAGGACTTTCGGACCCAACAGACTTAACGAGCACGTACTCCGCATATACTCGGTGAGTTTTCAGCGACCAGGTTTCAATCGCGGGACCTTCCGATCCGTAGATCGCTTTGACCACAGGGCGCCTCACAGTCCCTTTCATTACTTGTTCATAGTTTTATGCCATTTTATACATTTTATGGTTATAAAATAACATAAACTAACCAAACTTAGTAATATAAACTAACCAAATTATTCGCGCTTGTATTAAGCCACATTTTAATAGTTAGAAAGAGAAAAATGGACTTAAAACAAATAAAAACTAAATTACAATATTTTTTTTAATTAAATAATATATTAAAATATTTTTTGAATTTAGTTTATTTATACTTATTAATTTGCACGTTTGGAGTGTAAAATAGATATTTATATGCTACAGAAGACATGTTTATATTTGATTTTAGTTTATTAATGAAATTTGCTTTTTTTACACCTTTTATTCTTTGAACAAATTTGAATGCAAAAATTTATATTTCTTCTTGTTATAAGTAATTAGTATACAAATTAGTAAATTAATAAAATCACAAAACCGACATAGTAAACATCCTTCCGGTGTTTTTTCGTAAACAACACTTACAAACAAAATGTACTAGGACCCGCATATATACCCATTAAAAACCTAAAATTTCCCCCAATTATCAAACAATCCGGACTTAAACCTAAACCAGACCACCATTAATTCTAAAAAAAGAGCTTGTACATCCCAACAACTAAAGGTCAAAAGCGTATCCCTATTATACAGAACTATTATAAGAGTCCCAATCACAAACACTCTACTTCAACCCACACACGTTTTACCCCTTACCCCCCAAAACGTGGGTCGGGGGTGTTAACCACAGCAAGGGCAGCAGCTGGCACAAAAATGGGGGGGGGTCTGGATATGTATATAGAATTCCGGGGGTATGTATTAGCACGGCGATAGAGTCACTAGCTACAAAATGGCGCTAGAGGTCACATGACTGGCGCTGCTCCAGTGTCCCATCGATTGATTTTCTAGAGCATTGCTGAGGGAAAACTGGGTCAAAGCGGAGTGCTTCGCTAGCGCCTCGCTTCGCCTGTATGCGTTCATCTGAATATGATTTTCTTTTCTAATTTTTGTAGTAGACATTGGGTGGGTTCAGATGTTTTGGAGGCATGCGTGGAATGGTTGTTTACATGAAACACAACAGATTGAATGGTTGGGCATGCAGTAATGAAGCGCGTGCTAGGAGCTTATTTGGGTTGATTACTATTTATGTTTGCGATTTTGCTGCAGTGAAAAAGGGTATTTAGCTGCTGTATTTGTAAATAGAGTAGTTTAACTTTTACTGTCTAGTTTTTAAAAAATGTAGAAAATATTTAATACACTCAGGGCGTGGGAGTGCAGCAAAAAATAAGCTTGCATAAATGACAATGAGTTTTATGGTTAAGGTATTGGTCAACTGCTTTCAGAAACATTTTAATAATAAAAAGTAAATTAACAAAACAACTTAATAACTATCTCTGTTTATAAGAATAAAAACTAAGCCAAAACGGAGTCACGGACTTTCTTCTTATTTTTTACATGCTTTCCCGGAAATCTTATTTTTATTTATTATTGAAAGCTAGAAAAAAAGTTTTCTGTGTAGACTTAATATATGACATCGTAATATACACTCAACTAGAGGCATGGGCTTCAGTAAATTAAAAAAGCATAGATATATATATGTCAGTTTTTTAAATCAAAAACAGTTTCTACATTGGAAATTTACTCAGCTTTTATCAAACAAGAAAATTCTTTTCTAAAATTAAACTACAAACCAATTTTTAATTAAACAAAACAATAATCTTCTATCCCATTCTTGTTCTTTGCTATTTATTGCTAAAAAAACTATTAATTCAACCATCAACCATACAAACAATTCCTACTAAAATAATATTTTAACAAAAACATTCATTTAATAAACATACTAATACCAAAATATAAAAATACTGATAACATTTATTATCAGAATCCAATATAAAAAATAGATAAAAGGATAAACATAGCCGATCATTTTTAATTTCGATTAGTCTAAGTAATCGCCACACCAGCATTCACAAAATTGCTATTCTGTACGGAAAAATGTCCATACTTTAAAAGTTTACGCCATCGCATGGTTCTAAAGAAACCTTATCAAAGTGTCACCTATGTTACAAGCTGTCTTTTGTTTTGACTAGCTTCAAAGAATGAGACCTGAAAGCTTTTGTCGAAAGTTGAAAGACACCTTTCTTCTATGGCTTTTAATAAGCGTTAACAGAGAAAATTAATGTATGGCATTATTCTGGATGGAATGGCTTTTAAAATGTCCCCATGAAGCGTAGCAATTTTGATTTTTCTTTTGTTTCTTAAAGTACTTTACTTTTAATTTTTATCAATAAAATGGACACTGTAAGAAGTAATTTATTATATTTTTCTCTAAGAAACCTCAACGAGGATGTTTTTGTTTATTAATCATTAAAGGCATAAGTAAAATTTGATACTTCACACTAATACTTAATATTTTAAAAAAAGAGGATAATTTGGATATTATAAAGAAAATTATACAAGCTTCTTTAGTTAAGTTTAATGTTTTTAAAAAAGTTAGAACCTTTTTATACTCATTTATGCAGTATAATTATATTTATCTACTTTTTAAGCACAATTTATATTTTGTATTTTATATCTAAAACATACCAACTAACTTAAATATTTCAAAATATAGTTTAGAGAAATGAATGTTATAGCTCTTAGTCAACTGCCTCATACTCAATGACCCTTGCTTTTTTTTACAATTCTAAATGTTAAATATATATGCTTAATACTATTGTTTTGGGGGCAATAAATCGACACTTTTTTGATTATTAAATAAATTCGTTATATATATTTAAAAAAATCTAATGATATAACTAACTATTATATAAATGAATTAAAATATGAAAACAAATGTACTACAACATGCTCTATGCTATATTTGCATTATTTAATATTCAACTGAATTATTAATTTCACCTACGATTTTAAAAAAAAAAAAAAACGGGAAAGGTTTCTTAGGTCCAGGGTTTTTTTTTTTTTTTTTTTTTTTTGAACATTGCGTTTCATGTGTCAAGGAGAAGCTAAAAGTCAATGTTAACTCTAAAAAACATAATGTTTAGTTGTGAAAGGTTGTTTTTATATACAATGATTTTTCTTATCTGTTTTTAATAAATAATAAATTAATACAATTTTGGGTTTTATTTTTTCTCAACATTTAATAGTTTTGTCACAATAACTTTTTTATCTAAATAAAGTTGCATTTTTTTACTTCTTCTGTGGAATACAATATTAGTAATGTTTTTGTATAAAACAATCCTATTTAGGTAAAAAGAGTTTTTTAAAAATCCTTTGAACACATTTTTAAAAACAAAATCCGTTCCTAAAAATATTCGATTTCAGTATGCTAAATCCTTTCAGAATGTGATACTTTCTTCCCTATGATTTTTTTCACTGCTGCATCATGTTACAAGAGCATTTGTTTACAACTTGTAGTTCCGCTAACCCTTGTACCCACTATACCTTGATTAAAATAGTCGTTTTTAAAAGAAAATATCGAAACTTTTGGGCTTTCATTTTATTAAAAGGCTTGTATTTTATAAGTCCTGCATATAGTTCAGAAAAGAACTTGCAAAATCATTAATCTATTTCTTTAACAGTATTTTTCTTTCTATTGGATGCACTAAACTTTGTATGAATATTCATTACTTTTTTAAAGTAGCGATACTTCTAAAACGTTATTGATCTAATTTTCAAAGTACCGTTATATAATTATTTCATATATATATTTTTTCTTTGTCATGTAAATTAAAATACAACAACTTAATTAATTGCCTTGCACAAGCAAGGCATAACTGTTTTATTTAAAAGTTAAATATAGTTAAACACCATCTTGAAAATATTTTGTCAAGTGGAATAAACTGAACAGTTAGTTTATTCCACTATTAAAATGTACTGAAAATTAATTTAATATAAAATTAGTTTTCGAAATTTCAAATTAAAAATATACCAAACCGATGAAATTACACAGAAAATACGAGTCTTGCATATTTTTCAGCTTGTTTTTGTTTTCACCAGCACCAAAATAGTTTTTGCTTTTAGGACTTTCAAATTTTAAGAAATTGAAGTGCTTTTCAGTAAACTATAAACATAATTTTTTCAAAATTTATTGCAAAATATACTTTTTAATATATATTTGTTAGAAAAATATATGAAGAATGTATTGTAAGATTTCGCTTGGGTCTCAAGAGGAAAGACCAATCTACAGTACATTGAGAATGATTCTGTTGAAGCAATAAATACATGACAACACAGCGTCTTTTCTTCTAACAATGATATAAATAAATATGTACTTCAAACCGAAACTACTTCTGCACCAAAAACATCAAAATATATCATTACATCTTTATATCAGAAATATATTTTAAGTTAAAAATATTAGTGTATTCGAAAATATTTAAGTGAAATATGTAATTCGGAAGAAGTACTTTTGGGCATTTGGGCATAATTACAGAACATTTATACTGCAACAACTCACGTTACTTTTATCCAAATAAAATAAATAAATCACAAAAGGAAAGATCTTCATTCATTTTAGATGAAACAGATACCTCTTCCTACCATTGTGAGGGTTTCTACATCATAAATTTTATCCCGCAGTACTATTTAAAGATTCATTTCTCACTGCTACTATTTAAAATGAAATATTTTTTTATAAAAAAACAGCGGCTTCTAACTATAAAGTTAAAAACAAAAGGCGTGTTTTTGTTGTTTTTATGTGTATAACCATAAATGCATTCTATTTTTTTAAATTGTTTTTTAGATAGAAGTTTTTTTAGTGTAGAAGGCGATGTCTTGTTTTGTTTGAAAAAGAAAAAAATGCTGTAGAACTTAATCCTTTTCGCTTGAGGCATTTTCCTTTTATTTAAACGTCATTTTTTTTGCAAAAAGTTTTTATATAAAATTCTAGAGCAGAGTTGGAAGCTTCTAGATCGTTTTTCAAGAAAAAAATTGAATTTCAGTATGAGGAATAAAACTTTTTTTGACAAAAAATTAATCCACGGAATTTTGAAGAATTACTTGTTTGATCTCTCTAAGGCATTTCTGAATTTCACCATTTCTATAACTATAAATTGGAAACCTTTGTTGCTTTCCTTTTTTACAGATAGTGATCAAATTACGTGCGTAGTACTAAAATAAAAGTTTTATGAAACTCATCCCTTGACGATGAAGCAGTAAAAAAGTAAATGCCACTATTTTATTATCAATTTTATACTTAAAATATGCGAGCTTGTTACTTTGAATTTCAATGGAACATTTATTTTTTAAAAAAAACTTTTAAGCACTAAGAATTAATATGCAACAAAGAACATTTAAAAATTAATGTACCATGAAATATATATTTCAATGCGCATAGTATTTTTCAATTCAACATAAGTATATTGAACATAAATAGTAATATTATATTTTGTTTTATCTATTTTAAATGGATTAAATGTTCTTTTTAATGGTATAACACAGTATAATTTTTTTCTGTAGTTGAAACAAATATGTTTTACTTCTTATTAAAGAATTCTATAAAACCGGTAAACTAGCTTTATAATAGTACAAATAAACGAAATAGAAAAATAAAACAATTACAGAAATGCTTTTGAATATCTAAAGTAAAACATGCTCTGAAATATTTTAATGCAGTAATTTTTAAAGATAACTAATACAAAAAAAATGACGCAAATTATTTTTCAAACTAACAATTCACACTGAAAAGCAAAATGTTAAAAAAATTGAAAAAAAAACCCTTTTTGTTCGATATTTGTAGTCGCATAAACAGTAAAAACTAATGGGACATTTTGTGTGCTCCAACGATCAAATTTTGCTCTTCTAGACTTTGAGTCCAAATATAACAGCTGGTGCTGTGTCGATAAATGCTACGCATGGTGGACTGAACGTCCCCGAACCTAAAAGTTGGACATTTTTCCGCTTGCCAATGCGGTTTGGTAACAGAGCGGAAATGAAAGTATTCTTTTCCTTTGTAAGCAGAAAAAATTCCTATCAAACTCCATATAATATTGTTGGAGTCGTGGATATATATAGAATCGGTATCGATCTCAAGTTCTGGGTTGGTTTTTATTCATGAGGTTTTTCAGTGGCAATACCAAAAAGATGGGTTAGATAAAAAGGATTTGACAAGATCTCGCTTGTTTTAGGAGGGTTTGGATTTTCTTAACCTCTCTTAAGGGGTGAAAGAAGGCAGTGTGAAGATGTTGCATCAAACTGGACACAGAAACGAAAGTTAATTTGTTAGTTTCAACATAAAAAATTAAAAACACAATAATTCAGATATTTTAAGTTAATCTTTTATAAAACAGTTGTATCAAAAACTTTGCAATATATAAGAGGGTTTTAGCTTTTTTTCATACTGTAAAACGGTTAAAGTAACGTTAATCTAAAAAAGTGGTGGTAGTAAATGCTGTTCTTTAAGGGGTAACGATACATTATGACGTGGTGTAAATTAGCATATATATTTAAGCAATAATTTACACCACTGAATGACCTAACACATAAAAAAAAAAACCCCTTTATAAATGGAGTAATATGCACTGCGTCGTCACAATTTATCTATATGCAGTAATTTTAAGTACTTCATTTCACCACAGAGTCAAAAAAAAAAAACAGAGAGTAATGTCTTTGGGAGACACATTATTTGAACATAAAAGAATGGCATTTTTACAACTATTAAATATGCTTTATGTTACAATTTACCGAATTATTAAAATACGTTAGAAATGTTATTAAATACGAAAAAACTTATTGAAGCATGTTTTTTTATCATTATATCATCTAAAATATTTATAAAAAGCATTCTGCTTTTTTTTTTAAAATAAAACGATTGGATAATGGAGTTGTATTTCATAAATAAATGTTTATGGTAATCTTTTTTATTTTAATAAGGCGATTTAGAAAATTGTTTAAAACCCGTTAGTATGAATGCTTCGTAAGTGTAAAGGAAACACCACGTTTCAATTTATTTTCGAAACTGTAACTTGTAATACATATTAAATAATACATTTTTAAAAACTAATTGTGAGGGAAACAGCAAATGGTATCTTATGCTTTAGAGAATTCTTTAAATAAATCAGTGAAGGCTTCACCAAAAAATTGAAATTTGTTATTTTTTACATATAATAAAACACACACCTTTCTAACACTAAAATATGTTCTTTTCTAACGAGTTAAGTTTCCACTTCTTTACTGTATTTTTTAATAATTTCACATGAATTAATTATATGCTTCCAGAAGAAATTAAGTCAAAACCGAATTTAAATGCTTATTAAAAATAAATAAAAAACGAAACAGATTCTCAGCCACCCCACCACACATCTGGACGCATCAAAAGTTTTTCCCATTCTTAAAGGGATCATCCATTTTGAAACTAAATCTTACGAACACCATAAAACTTACAAAAAAGTGAAGTTTCCTCCGGCTAAAACAGTACACCAAAGACGGGTTCCTTTTAAAATTAAATCGCAGTGAAGGCTTCACTCAAAGAAATTGAAACACTTTCTTTTTACAAGTTTACGGCAAAACAAATTAACGCCACAGTGGAAAATATACAGAGCGAATGACCCCATCCATCACTGGGCTCTGTTTTCTTTTTACTTTGACAGCCAGAAGGTTGCAACAGTCCACTTGACTGCTTGACAGCTTAATTCAGGACACTTGCAAGTGGCGAAGAAAGAAGCCATGGAAAAACCTTTATCGGGACTATTTTTCGGTAGGAAAAGTGGGCTCGCTTCTGGTCGGGTTGGCATAGGCAATTAAAAAGCCGTTTCGTTCTGTTGCGTTTAATTAGTATTGATGTCTTTGGAGAGATAATGCACGCGAAAACTACTGGGTCACTTAAATGCGTCGCCGTTCTGGATTGCGGGTTTATAATTTGGATATTTTTAAAATATTATTAAATATAAGGATCTTTTTCGAAGAGAATATGCAATAACTTAGTAAATGTTTCACTCTTTTGGGTTAGCAAGGCATTTATGTTAAAATAGTGTTTAATTAGTATTGATGTGTTGGGAGATAATTTAGAAATACTGGGTCACTTAAGTTTGTTTCTGGGATGCTACTTTATAAATTTGGATTTTAATAGAAGGATTTGAAGAGGGATAAAAATACCAATAACTTAGTAAATGTTTCATACTTTGGTGTTCTCAAGGCAGTTAAAATACTGTTTAATTAAGTATTGATTTTTCGTTACTTGGGAGATAATACAACGAAATACTGGGTCATTAAATAAGTTCTTTGATGCGGGGTTTTATAATTCGGTATTAAATATATAGGATTTGAAGAGAATATCAATAACTTAGTAAATGTTTCACACTTTGGGTTATCAAGGCAGTTAAAATGCTGTTTAATTAGTATTGATGTGTAAGGAGATAATACACGAAATACTGGGTCACTTAAATACGTTTGGGATATTACTTTATTAAATTTTGGATTAAATATAAGGATTTGAAGAGAGATATGCAATAACTTAGTAAATGTTTCACACTTTGGGTTAGCAAGGCCAGTTAATATGCTGTTTAATTAGTATTGATGTGTTGGGAGATAATTTACGACAACTTACTGGGTCACTTAAGTTTGTTATGGGATGCTACTTTATAATTTGGATTAAATATAGGGTTTGAAAGAGAGAATTACAATCGCATTGTAGAATGTATTACACGCTGAATTGAATGAAAGTTATTTTTAAACTGAATTATGATGTAAAAAAACCGATTAAGCATGATATATTCGGAAACGTCTGTTTCTTTGAGAATTTAAAGGGTACACATTTATTGTATCATTATTGACTTTCCATCGTTGAACGCCTGAAAAAAAGCCGCGTAAATCTATATTAGAGTGTGTATGAGCAATGAGAAAATTTCTACCCGATTCATTATTTCTCATGCCCAAAAATGTAGGTGTTTATAATAATGCTCAGTACACATTAAACTAGATAACATTTTATTGATTATTAATAACATTGTTTTATTATATTACAATTTCTGTAGATAATTTAAAATATTTCGAACAAAAGTTATCAATTGGTACTATTCTTACTTTTAATAATCAATTTTTAGGAAACCCCAGTCTTTCAGGCAACATATTTTTCAAACATCGGTATAATTACATTCAAGACATGTTGTTTAGAACGGCAAAGAGAGAACTCCGATTTAAACGATCCTGCAGCTACTTATTTCTAAGTTATTTAAAACGACGAGATAATTAATTGAAATTCATTAATGCATTTAATTACAATCGGATAGTATATATATTAGAAACTTAAAATAAAACGAAAGTTCTCGTACAACATTGTCGCACAAATATGTTATCTAAAATTTTAATGTAAATGAAAATTTTGTGAAGTTCTGAACATAACCAAAGGGAACCACACACAACATTGAACAAAAGCAGTTGAAAAATAAAAAGGCACAATTAATGCACAAAGAAAATACATATTTTTAAGAATGCAAATAAATTCCGTAGTGAAAATTTCGAAAACAATACAATGGTTTTGTTACTTTGTAATAATGAGAGAAGAAAATTTTCGAAAATGTCTTATAAAACTTAATGCATACTTTTTGAATGTTGAAGAAAGTAAAAAAAAATAGGTTCATTATATAAAAACCAAAAGTCATTAAAAATTGATATAAGAACGTTATAAGTTTTAACTAGTTGTTTTTTATCAATGGTATATTATCTCCTTTACCATAAAGTTAATTACGTATTTGTTCAGAGAAATGCGTAAGGATAAAATCAATAATTTTAATTCTGGAAAACATCAATTCTCAAAGGAGTTTTTCAAAAAATTATATCATAGGATTAGAAGCTGTACCGGCTTTCATTGTAATATATTGGTTTAGGCATCATGCATGCTTTTTTAATTTTACATTTGTTTTATCTCGTCCGAAGTATGAAACGTTTTTTGTTACTTTATCAGGAATAGCATTTATTTAAAT
The DNA here is from genome assembly GCA_023701765.1 of Hylyphantes graminicola. Taxonomy (NCBI): domain Eukaryota; kingdom Metazoa; phylum Arthropoda; class Arachnida; order Araneae; family Linyphiidae; genus Hylyphantes; species Hylyphantes graminicola. Next base: position 25,352,013 of record CM043122.1, read on the forward strand.
GAATTTCTTTTGTTATAATTTTCAAATTATTCTTACTCAAATAAATAACTTTGTTATGAATAATTAGATAAATTAAGCTTTAAAAAGTGTTTTTGATCGTGGGTGAAAAACGACATTAAAAGATTAAAAATATACATCTATGTTATAATATCTTTATTCTAGTAAATTTAAAGAAAAAAGATTATCTTATTATCTTTCAAATTTTTAAAGAAGATGCCATTACCTTAAATGGAATCAGGAAATATAAAAACCAATGAAGAAAATACTTATTATACACAGTTGGTTAAAAAATGGAGCCTCAAAAAGCGAATTTTCGATATTTTTTCCATAAATTAAATTTTAAATAAAAAAATAAACATTTTCCTGTTAGATAGTAAGAATAAAGCATAGGTAATTAAACTTACATACAAAGAAATTATTATGTAAATAGTATTCTGGCTGGGTAATATTATATTCTGTCTAGTCTTTTTTAATTAACAGAATGCACTTTTTAATTAATTGACAGCATCATTCGCCATATCGGTCAAACAGCACCTTTTAATTTAAAAATAACTTCCACTATGAATGTTACTAACAAAATAATTAATAATAATCGCGATCATAAATATCATTTAAGTGGTTCTAGAATGGTGGAATTGGGAGAGATATGTTAGGAACCTATTATCAATGGTTAAGCGCATTTATTGTACACAAAGCAAGAAAATATTTATGATGGTACAATAGATTAAATAAA